>MJUU01064515.1:23558-67885 GCA_002080025.1 Modiolus philippinarum | reverse complement strand
AAAAACGAAACTGTCCTGTCACGCGCCATCTCCAATCGACAGGACATACTTTTGAAGATATCAAAATACAGATCATTGAAGAAAACGATCAGTGGGATGACTTAACAAGGGATTTGCGAGAGAATTTTTGGGTCCACCAGCTGTGTACTTTAGAACCCAACGGTCTTAACGAACGTGACCAAATGAAATTCAACAGTAACAAAAAATAAAAAAAATATTTTTCCAGCGTCAAAAAATTATGTTAACATCCTTTTAATTAATTTTATTTTTTTTATTTCTTTCATATTTTATATTTACTATTTTTAGCTTTCTATGTCATAAAGAACGACAATATCTATGTTTCAATTTTCATTGTTAGTGTAATGGTAACAACAAAAATATTTTTATCGCACATGCAAACACGTGCGTAGAGAATTTATAATCAGCCTGACGAAGCCTGTGGAAAGGCGAAAATTTGCTGTCAATTTAACATCAATTTGCATTTTAGTGTCGTTATAATTATTTTATACAGATACTTATATATATATATATATATATATATATATATATTTGTGCGGTTTTGCAGATGTAAACTTGGATTTTATTGGCTGATTAACCATCTGCTGAATAACCATGTCCGCCATACACAACAAGAAAGCCAATAATCGTGATTATGTAGTGTTTCACATTTACAAACATGCAGTAAGCATAGAAAAATAAACACGTCGGCAGTAAACATAGTTTACTTCTACGTAATGTAAAAGTAATTTCAGCCTGAAAATTAAAATACGAAAAACATCTATTTTTGGAACAACATGTAAATTATATCAAATGTTTTAACTGCGTTCATTTCCAAAGGTTTCCGCTCAGTGTATTTCGAAAACGTCATTTTGCTGGTATAATCTTTATACAACTTGAAAAATCAATACATCACTCGGTTGTGTATTGTTCATGTTACGCTGTCAGTTGGTATAGTGTTTATTTTTAGAATCGTGTAGTTAAATGTAGGTCATTTTGTAATTATCGTTTTAGTAGCTTAATGCAAACTGTGGTTAGCATAACCGCATTGAACCAACTAACATGATTATTTAGATAGTGTCGAACATGGTTGAACGGTACGGCTGACGCCTTACCGTTCAACTATTTCGACACTATCTAAATAATCATGTTAGTTCAATGCATGATAACTTATAATGAATTTTAACAATGCTATAAAAACTCTAACTTTTCGAACATACTCATTTAACGATTCCCGAACAAAGCTATATCGCAACATAGGAACCTTCTTCGAAAGGATATCATAAAGTAAAAGTTTTTTTTTTAATGAATTATTTTGATAATTCTTAAGGAATTGCATAATCAAATATTGAATTTTCAAACATATTTATGCAAAGTTTCATTAAAACTATTTTGCAGCACATGTTTTCGTTCAAAAGGATATGGGAAAGTAAAATATTAAAAGAAATGAATTATTTTGGTCATTTGCAATGATTAACTCTAAACCGTAGACTGAAACTTTACTACCTTACTTTTCATACCCTTATCCTAAGATACATGAAAAGGTATATCGTAACATATAATAATTCTTGGAAAGGGATTGATAAAGCAAAGTATTTAAAAAGCATTTATAATTTTGGTCAGTAGTAAAGACTGAGTCTAAACTGCAGAATTAAAACTAATTTTTCAAACCTGTTTATGCTAAGATTCATGTAAAGCTTAATCGCAAAATATAAAACTTCTTTGTTAGGATGTGATTAAGTTTATTTACCCTGCGTAGACAGTAAAAATTTACTGTCTTTACCAAAATTCTAATCCAACAAAATAACTACGGCTTCATCCCGTATATGATACTCAGTAGATGTCCTTAGTACTAAATGTGGATTCCTATTTCGGTATTTTTTGGCATTGTGTACTTCTTTCTGACCATTTTTGGATTATAACCTTCCATATTGTTTGATTCCAATGTTGCTGATGGGAGGTTACTCCTTGAAACACGTGCACAGCATTACAAAATGTTACTGTTCATGATGCAACTTTAATATTTTTGCATTTTTATTTAATTATTATCTTAATAATCAGTGTCAAATTGATTAAGCAAATGCACCTCTCTCTGATTTAAAATTTTACGGGGTTATAATTTCAACTTTTTGTGAATGAAAATGAAATTGATGATGAACTGAAAACCCATGAGACCACAAAAGTAATAGGTCCTGATCAAGTAAACCCAAGACTGCTGAAAGAGGCCAGACGAATGGTGAAAAAAAAATTGTGAATTATTTAATTTATCTCTGCAACTTTGTTAATTTCCTTCTTAATCAATATGAGCAAAGGTTACTCCTGCTAAAAAAAAAAAAAACCTGAACAAAGTTGTAGGCTGATTTCACTAATGAGTGTAGTTGGAAATGTTATGGAAAGTGTGGTATTCAACATATTCATAATTGCTAACTGGAACACGGTATTAGAATTCCATACAGTCAGGATTAACACTTGGTGATTCTGCTGTAAATCAGTTGCTCAGTATTAAATAACCAGTTTGAAAGCGCTTTCGATGAAGGGTTATCTTTTGTATGATAGTAAAGTGTTTAACATAGTTTGGCATAAGGGACTCGTACATAAATTGAAATCTATTGGCATTAATGGTAATTTGCTGAATGTTTAAATATAAAGGCCGACGTGCAGCAAGGATCCATTCTCTTGCGTCTACTATTTATTATATTTATCAATGATATAGTGTTTGATATTCAGTGTAAAGTAAAACTATTTTTGCAGATAGATAGTACTAGTCTGTACTTTCTTGTTCAAAACCCTGAAAAATTTTCCGAAAAAAAACATTTACGAACAATCCTTGAATGGGCAGAAAATGGTTAGTGACATTCAACGCGCGCAAAAAAATGAAGCGAAGACCATTTCTCCCTCATGCAAAGCTCTGTCCTTAGCTGATTTTGGCTTTAAATTTAGATCACTTTGGTTATTTGTTCTCTATCAGTTTTTAAACATCTTTGAGTTTATGGTCTTCCAAACATTTAGATTTTATCTGCACTGATGAGACATAAGTTGTCGAAATGCGCATATGCAGAAAGTAAATTCACAGTGATTTCGGTATTTAGTTATTTGTTACCACTGCCACTGCTGGTGGACTGCTAGTCCCCGAGGGTATTCACCAGCCCAGTAGTCAGTACTTCGGTGCTGACCCGAAAGCCGATTATTTTTGAAATCTTCCAATATCTAGAATTTTGTAAATTTTATTGAAAACTAAGGAGTATCTCCCTCATGCAAAGCTCTGTCCTTAGCTGATTTTGGCTTTAAATTTAGATCACTTTGGTTATTTGTTCTCTATCAGTTTTTAAACATCTTTGAGTTTATGGTCTTCCAAACATTTAGATTTTATCTGCACTGATGAGACATAAGTTGTCGAAATGCGCATATGCAGAAAGTAAATTCACAGTGATTTCGGTATTTAGTTATTTCTAGAAAATTGAACAAACAAATCCATCCAAATCTTTCAATAAATTATGTAACGATTGAAAATGTACCTCATCACAAACATTTGAGTATATTTTTTCTTTTCAAGTTATTTGCTATCATTTTCTGTTCGAATATGAAATTCAGTGTCAGAAATTTGTTTTCAGTAAACCAGCTTAAAACTTACTTTAGAAATAAAGTTGTTAAAAAATTATAATACTATTACATTGGTTCTGGAATTGAAAAGTATTAACATTAAAAATTAAGTACGAAATGTAGTAATTTGAAACACGATTTGTTTAGTAAAACCTGATACAATCTCCACTTTATTTGTGTGGGCAAGAAGAAACTACAAAGCATTTTCTTCTCAATTGCAGACTAGGGCAAGATATATATATATATATATATATATATATATATATATATATATATATATACACACATATATATATATATATATATATATATAAACAAACAATAGACGAAAGTGAACAGTACACACGTACCTGTGTCTTTATAAAAAAACAATAGAAACGAAAATAAATTCAAACAAAAACTATGTACAAAAGTAAATTTAAACGAACTATTCAAAACTACATTCTGGACGCTTGTTAACACAAATGTAATACGAGATGAATGCCCGGAGAGAAAATGGAAAAAAAATTGTCGGTAACCGTACATCGCTAAAAGTATATAACAAAATCAATAATTGAAGTAAATGAATGTTTCGTTAAGAATTATATATTTAATAACAAATGGTGTTTTAAAAATATAACAAATTTCAGTGTCTTAAAAAAATTTTCAAACATCTCTAAGGAAATTAATTCTTAGTATTCAAGCTGGATTTGATTTTTTGCATCCAAAAACGTTCTTTTGCTTGTTGCTTTGTCTCATTCTAATATCTATTTTGGTCAATGGCGACAACTTGCATGTCTGTCCAGCTATGTCCAGTGCTGTTGAAATGGACAGCTGTAGCTTGTGTTAATTCTCTTTTCTGTATATGATTACGGTGTAGATGAATGCAGAGATTTAGTGAGTTCTTTGTTTCACCGATATATTGTTGTTGACATACTGCACATGTTATCAAATAAATTAGTTATTTAGTTCTTTTTCAATAATGTGACTAAAGAACTTAGAGACCATTTAGTTAATAGGGGTTACAAAGCACACAAAGTGCAAAAAAAAAAACAATGGAAAAGGTTTCAACATTACAATGCAAACAGTTGTTGCAATACAGGAATAATAAAAAAAAAACATTCACGTATTCCATTCGCTACGACCTTCCATCCGCAACTCCCAGATTTGTCAGCTATCACACGTGAATGCATGAAAGTCCTGCATATGTCACCTAAAATAAAAGCCCCTTTTCCCCGAACCACCACTTATATCATTTCGCAGACCCAAGAACTTCAAGGATATGCTTGTTAAAGCCAAACTCAAATCAACAGAAATAGGATAATTTAAGACCTGCAAGGACAAACAATGTCTTTTGTGCAAACACAGTTCCACAATAGCGACGTTCAGGAGCACAGCAACTGGCGAGAATTACAAAATCTTTGCTGATTTGTCCTGTTAATCGGAAAATGTAATTTATTTAATAACGTGTGCGGTATGTAAACAACAATATATCGGTGAAACAAAGAACTCACTAAATCTCCGCATTAATCTACACCGTAATCACACACAGAAAAGAGAATTTACACAGGCTACAGCTGTCCATTTCAAGAGCATTAGACATAGCTGGACAGACATGCAAGTTGTCGCCATTGACCAAAATAAATCTAGGAATGAGACAAAGCAACAAGGAAAACGTTTCATCGTTTCTGGATGCAAAAAATCAAATCCAGCTTGAATATTAAGACTTGATTTTTTAGAGATGATTGAAAAAAAAATTAACACACTGAAATTTGTTATATTTTTAAAAACACTATTTCTAATTACATATATAATTCTTAACGAAACATCCATTTACTTCAATTATTGATTTTGTTAAATATTTTTTCCGATGTACATTTACCGACATTTTTTTTTTTTTCAATTTTCCCTCCGGGCATTCATCTCGTATTATATTTGTGTTAACCAGCGTCCAGAATGTAGTTTTGAATAGTTCGTTTAGATTTACTTTTGTTTATAGTTTTTGTTTGATTTTATTGTTGTTTTTATTGTGTTTTGATAAAGACACGGATAGTTGTCGAAATATCGACTGAATTAACTGTGTACTCTTAACTTTCGTCTATTGTTTGTTTTATTTTTTCTCAGAAAGTGTATCCTTCCGGATCGTTGATTCTAACAAGACATGTCATATAGAAAAAAATAAGTGTTGAAAATGCGATAAAATATATTTCCAATAATAAACAATTAAATTTAGTCCATAAACACTAATATCAGTTCATTTCGAATTGCTCTTAACTGTTCACTGTTCACTAATTCACTGTTCAATGATCCCAACCGGTTTCACCTCTATTGAGATATTCATGGTAAATGAACAATAGCGTCGTCAAGTGTTTCTAGGCGTGATTGTTGCGAACGTGGTTAAGGACGACGCAATGTGACATTACTGTTTTCAATGTGTATTTAGTTCCGGCCGATATTTTGAAATAAATAATCTTTCTTTATTTAATCGCTGTTGCTCAGTGGTTGAATCAGAAAACTGATAAATGGGGAAAATAAAAAAGTCTTCACATTTCTTCCTGCGCAGGTTTCAATATGTTCGCTAACTTGCAATTGCCGCGTACTGGTATCTCTAATTTGTTGGCGATGAACGGTCATTCGCTGTCGCAATGAATTTCCTGTTTGACCAATGTAATTGTTATTGCATTCCCGGCATGTCATAACATAAATCACATTTGCAGAAGCACATGAAAAGTTGCTTTTGACTTTGAATAATATTCCAGAATTAAATTTTATTTCTGATCCCTCTATTAAATAAATGGAAATCCCGTTATTCGGTCTATCGCATTTTGCCACTTTCGGATTTATAGTTTCTGTACTAAATTTTGCTCTAGTCAATAACTTTTTGAGTGATTTTGCTTGCCGTTTACTTTTAATAATTGGGGATTCCTCGATTACTCTTCTAATCTTTACATCATTTAAAAGAATTGGTTGATTTTGAAAAATATTATTAAATATTTCCGTATTTCGAGGATTACAAGTTGAAACATATGGAATTATTTCTTCTTTGTGTTTACTTTATGTTCGACAGAGTTCCTGTATGTTTATTTCCCTGGCCTTTGGAATTCCGTTGTTTATAAGTCCTAGAGGATAATTTCGTTTAAGAAGTATTATTTTTAACTCTTCAGGTCTTTGGTCCCGAGTTTTCATGTCGGAAACTATAGTACAAATCCTTTTAGCTAAATTAAATGGTATATTGTTTTTCGTATGTTTGGGGTGACATGAAGTAAAAAGCAGATATTGTTTTGAATCTGTTGGTTTGAAATAAATATCCGTATAAATGCTGCCATTGGCGTTTATTACTAGTATGTCTAAGAAAGGTAGTTTTTCTCGATTACTTTCCATCGTAAATTGTATACTTCGGTTAATACTATTTAAAAAGAGTTTTAAATCTTTCCAGTTTACCCATACTTTCTTGCCATATGAGGAAACAATCATCAAGATAGTGCTTCCAGTTATTTATCAAGTATTCGTTAAATGGTTGTCCGAATTCTGTTAATGATTCTCGATATACTTTTGTTTCGTGGTATCCCATTACCAGGTTAGCGTAAGTCGGGGCTACCTTCGTACCCATTGCGGTTCCTGATTTTTTGTGATAATCTATTCCATCAAACATAAAATAATTATTTTGTAATATGAATCCAAGACCATCCAGTATGAATTTCTTATCAATTCTGTCTGGAAGTTCATTAGGATAAGTGTTAATCCAAAATTCTATAGCTTCCATTCCATAATTGTGCGAAATATTGGTGTATAAGTTAACCACATCAGACGAAACAAGACATGCATTTTTATTAATTGTATTTGGCAAGTGGTTCAAGAAATCTAAGTCATCTCCAATGAAACTTTTTATGTATTTTAGAAATGGTTTGAGTAAGATGTCTAAAAAATTATTCAACTGGTGTGTTTCACAGGCCGGACCGGCCACTATTGGTCTTAATTTTAAATTGTTAGGTGAAAGAATGTTTATACATTCATCATGATTGTTCTCGGATGCTTTATTTATTAGTTCACTCTTATGGATCTCGGGGAGTCCGTAAAAATTACTTGTTTTGCATTTGAAGTTTTGGAGGTAATCACATTCTTTATTGGTCAGACTTTTTCTATGAAGATGAAGTAAAACGGTCATCTGTTTTAGAATTGTGTTCTGTTTGTATTGTTTTGCTTCTTCATAATACGTGTTATCTTGTAGCATTTTCAGAACAAGTTCACGATAATAATTTGTATCCATTACAATAACTGAGCTTCCTTTGTCGGCCTCTTTTATAACTATATCTTTGTTATTTTGTAATAATTTTAATTGTCTCCATTGATTTTTTGAAAAATTAGACTTAGAATTATTTCGTTCGGGTATTGAAATTGGAAAATTCATTAAATGGTCACAATAAATATCTAACGCTTGATTGCGCCCCTTTTTAGGGCAAAATCACTTTTGTTTCTCACTAAAGATTCGTCATCATCATATTTTTTTTCAAAGAAAAGTTCTGCGAGTCTCAGTTTTCTACAGAATTCAGTCAAATCATCTTTGATTTCCGGAATATTCGGAGATAACGATGTGGGTGTAAATTTTAGTCCCTTGCTTAATATTATAATTGAGTTTGTGAAAGTGTTTTCATTGAAAGGTTAATTACTTTTGGTTTTGCTGATTCCATCGGGTATCCCGATACCTCTGGTTGCGTTCTAAAAAACAACACCTGTTTAAGTAATCAGTAGTTTTCCCCTCACTGTAGGGTGGTTCTTGGCTACTTGCATATTGTGTAGCTCTTATTCCGTTGTATATACGCCTGTAGGGGTTTGTAATGATTTGCGCTTGAAAATTCAATATTATTTCGATTGTTGCGGAATTTCAATAAATTTTCCGGCATATTTCGCCTATCTCTATTTAACGATTCATCTCTTGGCCGAAATGGTGACGGTTTCCTTTGACCATTTTGTTTTGGTCTTCTATTTCTATCATTACGATTCGGTTGACGATTCCTTGCTCCTATATTTGGTATCTGTTGTACAGCTTCAGCGTACGTTTTTCGGCTCTGAATTTTTTTCGGAAAAGAATTTTCAGATTCATATTCTCGTTTAAAATCATTTTCTTAATTTAAAAACCAGTTTTCGCTTTTCTGCCATCGTTGTAATGATGTCAATTCTTCACTTTCGCACTCTTGTTTCCAGAGATTACACACTTGTTCAAATTGCTTTCCTTCCGCCTTTTTTGAGATTTCGTTTATCATTTGTTCATCAATGTCTTTATACTTTTGCTCATTGGCGTTTGCTCTTAACTTCATTAATTCTATTTCGTTAATGAGTTTATCAAGTGACATTTTTTGTCTTAATCTTCTGTGTTGTTCTGGTTCTTCGGGAATGGGTTTTTTTTTTGCAACTTTCTTGGTAACACTAGAGAGATGGATTGCATCCATTTTTCATATACCTCAGCTTTGCTTTGATTTTTTACCATATTCCAGAACGCAAATTTTCTTTGATTGGAACTTTTATTCCAAATATATCCGATTCGACTCTTTATTAATTGGGCAGATTTGGGAATATTAATATTTTCCAAAGTGGTCGTTGTTTCGGTCGATTTAGTTTCTTCTGTTTTATTATTAATCATGTTCTCAAATGCTTTACATATTTTATCTATATTAAGACTAACTTCATCATTTCTAGATCTTATTCCGTCTTCCTGACAATCTCGCACAAATCCATGAAATTCGTCGAATTTATCCGCAAATACTGTTAATTTGGAACTAATTTCCTTGAGTTCTTTAAGTATATCCGCATTTGTAACTTTGTCCGATTTATTAGATTTTGATCCCATTTTCAAAGACTTGTTGAGTTTTTATATCCGAAATCAATGTTGATTCTAACAAGTCATGTTATATAGAAAAAATTAAGTGTTGAAAATGCGATAAAATATATTTCCAATAATAAATAATTAAATTTAGTCCATATACACTAGTATCAGTTCATTTCGTATTCCTCTTAACTGTTCACTGTTCACTAATTCACTGTTCAATGATCCCTACCGGTTTTACCTCTATTGAGATATTAATGGTAAATGAACAAAAGCGTCGTCAAGTGTATCAAGGCGTGATTGTTGCGAACGTCGTTAAGGACGACGCAACGTGACATTACTGTTTTCAATGTGTATTTAGTTCCGGCCGATATATTGAAATAAATAATCTTTCTTTGTTTAATCGCTGTTGCTCAGTGGTTGAATCAGAAAACTGATAAATGGGGAAAATAAAAAAGTTTGGCACATTTCTTCCTGTGCAGGTTTCAATATGTTCGCTAATTTGCCATTACCGTGTACTGGTATCTCTAATTTGTTGTCGATGAACGGTCATTCGCTGTCGCAATGATTTTCCTGTTTGACCAATGTAATTTGTATTGCATCCCCGGCATGTCATAACATAAATCGCATTTGCAGAAGCACATGAAAAGTTGCTTTTGACATTGAATAATATTCCAGAATTAAATTTTATTTCTGATCCGTCTATTGAATAAATGCAAATCCCGCTATTCGGTCTTCCGCATTTTGTCACTTTCGGATTTATAGTTTCTGTACTAAATTTTGCTCTAGTCAATAACTTTTTGAGTGATTTTGCTTGTCGTTTACTTTTAATAATTGGGGATTCCTCGATTACTCTTCTCATCTTTACATCATTTAAAAGAGTTGGTTGATTTTGAAAAATATTATTAAATATTTCCGTATTTCGAGGATTAAAAGTTGAAACATATGGAATTACGTCTTCTTTGTGTTTACTTTTTGTTCGACGGAGTTCCCGTATGTTTATTTCCCTGGCCTTTGAAATTCCGTTGTTTATAAGTCCTAGAGGATAATTTCGTTTAAGAAGTATCATTTTTAACTCTTCAAGTCTTAGGTCCCGAGTTTTTATGTCGGAAACTATAGTACAAATCCTTTTAGCTAAATTAAATGGTATATTGTTTTTCGTATGTTTGGGGTGACAAGAAGTAAAAAGCAGATATTGTTTTTAATCTGTTGGTTTGAAATAAATATCCGTGTAAATGCTGCCATTTGCGTTTATTACTAGTATGTCTAAGAAAGGTAGTTTTTCTCGATTACTTTCCATCGTAAATTGTATACTTCAGTTAATACTATTTAAAAGAGTTTTAAATCTTTCCAGTTCACCCATACTTTCTTGCCATATGATGAAACAATCATTAGGATAGCCTTCCAGTTATTTGTCAAGTATTCGTGAAATGGTTGTCCGAATTCTGTTAATGATTCTCGATATACTTTTGTTTCGTTGTATCCCATTACCAGGTTAGCGTAAGTCGGGGCTATCTTCGTACCCATGGCAGTTCCTGATTTTTGGTGATAAGCTATTCCATCAAACATAAAATAATTATTTTGTAATATGAATTCAAGACAATCCAGTATGAATTTCTTATCAATTCTGTCTGGAAGTTCATTAGGATAAGTGTTAATCCAAAATTCTATAGGTTCCATTCCATAATTGTGCGGGATATTGGTGTATAAGTTAACCACGTCAAACGAAACAAGACATGCATTTTTATTTATTGTATTTGGCAAGTGGTTCAAGAAATCTAAGTCATCTCTAATGTAACTTTTTATGTATTTTAGAAATGATTTGAGTAAGATGTCTAAAAAATTACTCAACCGGTGTGTTTCACAGGCCGGACCGGCCACTTTTGGTCTCAATTTTAAATCGTTTGGTGAAGGAATGTTCATACATTCATCATGATTGTTCTCGCATGCTTTATTTATTAGTTCACTCTTATGGATCTTGGGGAATCCGTAAAAATTACTTGTTTTGCATTTGAAGTTTTGGAGGTAATCACATTCTTTATTGGCCAGACTTTTTCTATGAAGATGAAGTAAAACGGTCATCTGTTTTAGAATTTTGTTCTGTTTGTATTGTTTTGCTTCTTCATAATACGTGTTATCTTGTAGCATTTTCAGAACAAGTTCACGATAATAATTTGTATCCATTACAATAACTGAGCTTCCTTTGTCGGCCTCTTTTATAACTATATCTTTGTCATTTCGTAATAATCTAAATTGTCTTCATTGAGTTTTTGAAAAATTAGACTTAAAATTATTTCGTTTGGGTATTGAAATTAGAAAATTCATTAAATGGTCACAATAAATATCTAACGCTTGATTGCGGTTCACGGCAATTGCAAGGTAGCGAACATATTGAAACATGCGCAGGAAGAAATGTGCTAAATGTTTTTTATTTTCCCACTTTATCAGTTTTCTGATTCAACCACTGAGCAACAGCGATTAAATAAAGAAAGATTATTTATTTCAAAATATCGGCCGGAACTAAATACACATTGAAAACAGTAATGTCACGTTGCGTCGTCCTTAACGACGTTCGCAACAATCACGCCTTGAAACACTTTACGACGCTATTGTTCATTTACCATTAATATCTCAATAGAGGTGAAACCGGTTGGGATCATTGAACAGTGAATTACTGAACAGTGAACAGTTAAGAGGAATACGAAATGAACTGATATTAGTGTATATGGACTAAATTTAATTGTTTATTATTGGAAATATATTTTATCGCATTTTCAACACTTATTTTTTTTTTTCTCTCTCTCTCTCTCTCTCTCTCTCTATATATATATATATATATATATATATATATATATATATATATATATATATATATATATGTGTGTGTGTGTGTGTTAAAAATAGAGCACTTTCTATACATAATTCATAATCACACAACATTCTATCTAATGATTTGATTGAATCCATAGTGTTATATACACAATATCATTGTAATTTAAAAACATCTCTACATTCTCCCAATGCAATAAACATCGTGTATGGAAGCCATTTGATATTAATACCGACGTGGAAAGGTTACACTAGGCTATCGAAAGTTCTTCTTTTTGAGAAAAACTGGACGAAGTCTAGGGGTATCACCTTTGGTTAACATGCTAGGCGCTGTGCCGAAGATGTAAAAAGAGTTGAACGTTCGAATCTAGTTATGGATCTACCAAAAAATGTAATCTGTCTGGCAGATGATTTTGAGAATGTAAATTACAATGGCATTGTTAGATCAAATCTATAGACACGTATATATATATATATATATATAAGAGACTAAAAATAACGGCAATGACAACTGTGTTTATTAAGTGTTGAATTAATCAACAATAGAAACCGGAGATTAATGCAATTAATTAAAGAAAGATAATATATAAAACAAATAAAGTAACTATAACGACATTAAAGATGTAAAAATATGTTCAAAATTGTGTTATATTTCAGGTCTCCGCGACCCTTCCTCAGACACATATCGACTGATGAAAGATGTGCAATCAGTCAGACGCTGTAACATTTTTTCTCAAATACATAAACCAACAAACATTTTTAATTTGAATTTGTATCTGTAATCAACCAATCAGAATCTATTTTTTATCAAAAAAAAAAATTTCTCGTTCTGTGTTTTACTTATAAGTTTTTGAATTCTTTTCATTAAGACCACCAGCCTAAAGCGTTCTTAATTAAAACATCCAAAATTTATCCTTTTTTCTCCTTTCTTTCTTGTCCTAGTTGGAATTCACTTCGATGTTTTGGTGTTTGGAATGTTAGCTCATCGAAAGAGTGTCCAGTACTTCTCAGATGCCGTGTGAGTGGACAATTCCTGTTGTTTCTGCAAAATGATCTGTGGTTGTTGAATCTGAGGTGAAAGTTGTCTTCAGTTTCTCCCACGTATTGGATCTTACATTCCCCGTATGTAAGAATATATTAAATATTAATATATAAATTATTTTTTTTTATTTACAGTTAGAATTTGTAAATATTTTGTAACTTTGTTTGTAACAGAGCTACTGGAAGTATTTTTGATATCAGCAGCTTTGTGCAACATAAACATCTTTTCATTCCACAGGGAATAAAGCACCCTTGATCTAACGTTTGTGCTTTATTCAAAGTTGATGACACAAGTATGTCTTTCAAGTTCCTAGGTCTTTTGAATGAACCGACAGGGGGACAAGGGAATAGTTTATGCAAGCTTGGGTCATTTTCGACTCGGGTCCAATATTTTCTGACAATAGCATGAAGTGTTCTTAGGTCAGGATGATAGGTAATAACAAGCGGGGTTCTCAATAACTGATCCTTTTCTTTGTAGCGTAGGAGGCTGATTCGGTCTACATTTCGTAATTTTTTCGAATGATTCTTTTATTAGGTGATTGTTATATCTCGAGTTTTAAGGTGCTTTTTTCAATTCACCTATTCTTTGGTTGAACTAAGCTTCCGTAGAATCAATTCGTTTGATCTGGATCCCTTGGCTGTACGGAATTCTTCGAGTGAATTGTTTTGGATGACAACTTTTAGGAGATAAAATTGGTATTTGTTAGTTTTCTTTGTGTGGAGGTCCATTAACATAGCTCCGTTTTTTAGAATGGTTGTAGTGTCTAAAAATGATATTTTTTCCGATGATATTTCGTATGTTATGTTTATACTCGGTGGAAGTTCGTAGATGTTTTTCACTTTCCGTCAATTTCATGTCAATATCATCAATAAAACGGAACCACGAGAATGGCTTATATGGAGCACTAGAAAGAAGTCGTTTTTCCAAATTACCCATAAATATATTTGCATAGGACGGGCCATTTTTGTGCCCATACTTGTTCCATTGATCTGAAGAAAGTGTTCATTTCGTTTCGGATTAGCATTTTAACATTTTTTGAAACTATGGATTTCCTTTGTTTGGTTTCTAGTGCTGCTGATGAGGAATAAATTTTCGAAATGGCCATACAGCTCATTATAATTTTTGCAGTTGGAGTAAACATACGTGTTATGGTCTCATGTTCATTTACTCCATATCCTTTCGTAAAATAATTATCAAAAATGAAATTGTTATTTTTCAGTTTCAGTGTCAAAAGTTTAACAAGACATTCTGGGGATGGTTTTTCTCCTTTCTAGAGTTCCAAGCCTCCTCACAGGTGGCTATTCCTTCGTCTTGAGGAATGTTTGTGTAAAGAGAGGATACATCCATCGATACAAAAATTGTATTGTTTTGGAGAGGATTGAGTGCTTCCATTTTCCTCAGATAGTCGGTCGTATCTTGGAAAAACAAAGGGAGTGTTCTTACGTGAGGTCTTAAGTGATAGTCAATAAATTCAGAGATCTTTTCTGTTGGATGGTCATTAGCCGAAAAAAATGGTCTTCCGGGGTTACCATCTTTATGAATTTTAGGGAGCATTTTAAAACGACCAGTTTTAGAGTTTTCATCTGGTAACAGATAATCAAAGGTATCACCATCAATTTCTTTTTTGTCAAACATTTCTCTAAGCACGGTCTTAATTTCCTCACTAATTATAGTTGTATGATCAGCAATTAATTTTTGATAAGATTTGTTGTTTGTATGCTGTCTGTTCCCTTCTTTGATGTAGTCAGATTTGTTCATAACTACAACTGCCCCACCTTTATCTGCCGGTTTAATCACAATATCGTTTCGGCTTTTTAACGAATTAACTGCTGTACTTTCTTCCCTTGTGATATTTCTTTGCTTTCTATTCGTTATACTGTTGTTGACATCGAATTTTATTGAACCGATAACAGATTCTAAGTTCGCATTTTTACTTTTGGTGGGTCCCACTTGCTTTTCGTTTTAATAACTAAATACCGAACTCACTATGAATTTAATTTCTGCATTTTTTAAATCTTGGTATGATAATGTGTGTATCCTCATCTTCAGAGTCTGTCTCGCTTAGTCCGGCTTCTGCAAGATTTTTCTTCTCTAAATTGCTAAAATGTACTTTAAGTCGGAAATTTTTTGGAAAAAGTGTCTAGGTTTTCTTCCAACTGAAGTCTATTAACATTGGGTGGAATGGGACAAAAATTCAAACCCTTACTTAAAACTTGTTCCTCATGTTTGCTCAATGGAATTGATGACAAATTTATCACATTGTTATTTATAAATGATTTTCTTTTCCTTGCAAATTTTCTTTTTCGTTTGGATTTTTGATTTTTGGAACTTGCTGGTACGCTATCTGTTATTAAAGTAAGTATCCCTAAATTCTTAATTTTTTTTTAATTTGTGAATATTTGTATTTATTTCTTTCAATATTTTCTATTTCCATGAGACGTCGTTTGATGTTTTCTATTTCATGCTGGTTTAGAGAGGAACTTTCCCTGAAAAATTAATTGATTTCTTGATTAGTGTTATCACTAGTATGTACAGAATGTGATAGTAAAAGTTGCAGAAGCCGGAATGAGCAGTTCAAAAGGATGTTGTTCCAACGATTCATGAATCTAATGGACTTAATTCCCGGTGTTTGGGGAAGTATTTTCATGTCCAGCCCTTTCGGAATAATAACATTGTCTATGTACTTTCTAAGGTTGGAAATGTGATGTTGATTTTGAATTGTCTTTTGAGTAAGTGATCTCAATTTATTAAAACATTTTTTATACTCCATGGTCTAATTGAAGTATGTGAACACAGATGGATTACACTAGATGTAAGTGCAATACACGCCGATGAAAATAATAATATAAGAGACTAAAAATAACGGCAATAACAACTGTGTTTAATGAGTGTTGGATTAATCAACGATAGAAACCGGAGATTAATGCAATTACAAGAGAGATAATTTATAAAACAAATAAAGTAACTAAACAACACTAAAGATGTAAAAATATGTTCAAAATTGTGTATTAATTCAGGTATCCGGGACCCTTCTTCAGACACATACCGACTGACGAAAGATGTGCAATCAGTCAGACGCTGTAACAATTTTTCTCAAATACAGAAACCAACACAAATTTTTAATTTGAATTTGTAACTCTAATCAACCAATCAGAATCTATTTCTTATCAACAATTTTTTTTCTCGTTCTGTGTTTTACTTATAAGTTTTTGAATTCTTTCATTAAGACCATCAGGCTCAAGCGTTCTTAATTGAAACATCCAAAATTTCTTCTTTTTTCTCCTTTCTGCTTTGTCCCAGTCGGAATTCACTTCGATGATTTGGAATGTTAGCTCATCGAAAGAGTGTCAAGTACTTCCCAGATGTCGTGTGGGTAGACAATTCCTGTTGTTTCTGAAAAACGATCAGTTGTTGTTGAATCTGAGGTTGAAGTTGTCTTCGGTGTCTACAAATTCAAATTAAAAAATTGTGTTGGTTTCTGTATTTGAGAAAAATTGTTACAGCGTGTGACTGATTGCACATCTTTCGTCAGTCGATATGTGTCTGAAGAAGGGTAGCGGAAACCTGAAATATAACACAATTTTGAACATATTTTTACATCTTTAGTGTTGTTATAGTTACTTTATTTGTTTCATAAATTATCTCTCTTGTAATTGCATTAATCTCCGGTTTCTATCGTTGATTAATCCAACAGTCATTACACACAGTTGTTATTGCCGTTATTTTTAGCCTCTTATATTATTATTTTCATCGGCGTGTATTGCACTAACATCTAGTGTAATCCATCTGTGTTCACATAATTCAATTAGATCATGGAGTATAAAACGTGTTTTAATAAACTGAGATCACTTACTCAAAAGACAATTCAGAATCAACATCACATTCCCAACCTTAGAACGTACATAGACAATGTTATTATTCCGAAAGGGCTGGACATAAAATTACTTCCCCAAACACATGGAATTAAGTCCATTAGATTCATGAATCGTTGGAATATCATCCGGTCAACTGCTCATTCCGGCTTCTGCAATTTTTACTATCACATTCTGTACACACTAGTGATAACATTAATCAAGAAATCAATGAAACTTCCAGGGAGAGTTCCTCACTAAACCAGCATGGAATAGAAAACATAAAACGACGTATCATGGTAATAGAAAATATTGAAAGAAATAAATACAAATATTCACAAATTAAAGAAAAATAACATTTTTGGGATACATACTTTAATAACAGATAGCGTACCAGCAAGTTCCAAAAATCAAAAATCCAAACGAAAAAGAAAATTTGTAACGAAAACAAAATCATTCATAAATAACAATGTGGTAAATTTGTCATCAATCCCATTGAGCAAACATGAAGAACAAGTTTTAAGTAAGGGTTCGAATTTTTGTCCCATTCCACCCAATGTAAATAGACTTCAGTTGGAAGAACACCTAGACGCTTTTGCCAGACGTCTCCGACTAAAGGAACATTTTAGGAATTTAGAGAAGAAAAATCTTGCAGAAGCCGGACTAATAACTAAATACCGAAGTTACTGTGAATTTTGATTCTGCATATGCGCATTTCGACAACTTATGTCTCTTCAGTGCAGATAAAATCTAAACGTTTGGAAGACCATAAAGTCAAAGATGTTTAAAAACTGACAGAGAACAGAATACCAAATATGATCTAAATAGAAAGCCAAAATCAGCTAAGCGAGGCAGACTCTTAGGATGAGGATACACCCATTATCATACCAAGATTTAAAAAGAAAAGCAAATGGAACCCACCCAAAAGTAAAAATGAGAACTTAGAATCTTGTATCGGTTCAATGAAATCCGATGTCAACAACAGTATAATGAATAGAAAGCAAAGAAATATTACAAGGGAAGAAAGTACAGCAGTTAATTCGTTAAAAAGCCGAAACGATATTGTGATTAAACCGGCAGATATGGGTGGAGCAGTTGTAGTTATGAACACATCTGACTACATCAACGAAGGGAACAGACAGCTTTGAAAACAACAAATTTATCAAAAATTAAATGCTGATCATACAACTATAATTAGTGAGGATATTAAGACCGTTCTTAGAGAAATGTTTGACAAAAAAGAAATTGATGGTGATACCTTTGGTTATCTGTTACCAGATGAAAACTCTAAAGCTGGTCGTTTTTATATGCTACCTAAAATTCATAAAGATGGTAACCCCGGAAGACATATTGTTTTGGCTAATGACCATCCAACAGAAAGGTATCTGAATTTATTGACTATCACTTAAGACCTCACTTAAGAACACTCCCTTCGTTTATCCAAGATACGACCGACTATCTTAGGAAAATGGAAACTCAATCCTCTCCCAAACAATACAAATTTGGTATCGATGGATGTATCCTCTCTTTACACAAACATTCCTCAAGACGAAGGAATAGCCGCCTGTGAGGAGGCTTGGAACTCTAGAAAGGAGAAAGAAAACATCCACAGAATGTCTTGTTAAACTTTTGACACTGATACTGAAAAATAACAATTTCATTTTTAATAAAGAGCACTTTCTTCAGATCAATGGAACAAGTATGGGCACAAAAATGGCCCCGTCCTATGCAAATATAATTATGGGTAATTTGGAAAAACGACTTTTTTCTAGTGATCCATATAAGCCATTCTTGTGGTTCCGTTTTCTTGATGATATTGACTGAAAGTGAAGAACATCTACAAACTTTCATGCATTACTGCAATGATTTCCATCCGAGTATAAAGTTTACATACGAAATATCATCGGAAAAAATGTCATTTTTAGACACTACAACCATTCTAAAAACGGAGCTATGATAATCGAACGCCACACAAAGAAAACTGACAAACACCAATTTTATCTCCTAAAAGTTGTCATCCAAAACACATCACTCGGGTAATTCCGTACAACCAAGGGCTCCGAATCAAACGAATTGATTCTACCGAAGCTAAATTCAACCAAAGAATAGGTGAATTCAAAAAGCGCCTTAAAGCTCGGGAATATAACAATCACCTAATAAAAGAATCATTCGAAAAATTACGAATGTAGACCGAACCATCCTCCTACGCTACAAAGAAAGGGATCAGTTATTGAGAACTCCGTTTGTTATTACCTATCATCCTGACCTAAGAGCACTTTATGCTATTGTCAGAAAATATTGGACCCGAGTCGAGCTTGCATAAAATATTCCCTTGTCTAACTGTTGTTTCATTCAAAAGACCTAGGGACTTGAAGGACATACTTGTGTCATCAACTTTAAATAAAGCACAAACGTTAGATCAAGTGTGCTTTATTCCCTGTGGAATGAAAAGATGTTTATGTTGCAAAGCTGCTGATATCAAAAACACTTTCAGTAGCTCTGTTACAAACAAAGTTACAAAATATTTACAAATTCTAACTGTAAATAAAAAAAAATAATTTATATTCTTACATACAGGGCGTGTAAAATCCAATACGTGGGAGAAACTGAAGACAATTTTAACCTCAGATTCAACAACCACAAATCGTTTTTCAGAAACAACAGGAATTGTCCACTCACACGACATCTGAGAAGTACTGGACACTCTTTCGATGAGCTAACATTCCAAATCATCGAAGTGAATTCCAACTTGGACAAGGAAGAAAGGAGAAAAAAGAGAAATTGTTGATGTTTTAATTAAGAACGCTTGAGCCTGATGGTCTTAATGAAAAGAATTCAAAAACTTACAAGTAAAACACAGAACGAAAACAATTTTTTGATAAGAAATAGATTCTGATTGGTTGATTAGAGATACAAATTCAAAATAAAATTTTTTGTTGGTTTATGTATTTGAGAAAAAAATAGTTACAGCGTCTGACTGATTTCACATCTTTCGTCAGTCGATATGTGTCAGAAGAAGGGTCGCGAGGACCTGAAATATAACACAATTTTGAACATATTATATACGTCTAAAGTTATACACAACAACATCAAATTAAAATTATTATAGAGAAATTTAGGCAATGAAAACCTAAATTGATCAAATGACGAAATTTTCGCTAGACCTACTAGCTTTCTCAACGTCTCTCGATAAGTGATCGTAAAAAAAATATTTACATACATCGAACGTCAAAGATATTTTACCTGGACACAATATTACAGTTTTTACACAAAAATATTTTTGTACCAGACTTGTGACAAAACATAACTGAATGATAAATTAAGAAAATGGGTAAGGGCGGGAAATTAGCCCCGCTAAACACTATATGTACAAACAACACTTCATTAATAAATATATAAAGAAATATTGTGAAAATGAATACTTAAATAAACGGAATTAAAGACAAATTACAACGATTTCTTGTTAATGCCATCCGAATGTAATGCACATAACTCTCTGATCCAGAAACTTTCTCTCGATTGTCTCTGTTTATCGCTCCAATCCCGCACATGATCAATGATGGGTACAATCTTCCAAAGAATGCCCAGGTAATTTGCAATGTTGACTGACAGGTAGAAATGCTTTTTTGGTGAGGTCACTGCGGTGTCCATTTATTCTTTTGTTGAACGGTTGAACACTTTCACCCACAGACCTGGCAGTACATGAGGTATACAACATTAGGTGTCTTACAATTTACATTGCAGAACACCTTGTATACCTTACCTGTTTTTTTGCTACTAAATGTTTGTGTTTGTTGCATTTGCTGACAACACTTGCACCTTCTGTCATCACAAGGTTTGCATTGGCCAAGTGGTGACGATTTTTAGGGAAGGTTCGCTCGGGCCAAAGTATCTTTTATGCTTTTTGGTCGTCTGAAAGCAATAATAGGAGGCTCAGGGAACATTTTCGATATTTTTTTTTTGCATTTTTCGATTTCTTTCCAGTGATGTCAGACAAAGCTAGAAACGTTAGCCAGCGAAGGATGATACGTGATGACCAAGGGTATTCTTGAATTTACCTTCTTATCTTTGTATTGAAGGAGTTCGTCTCTGGTGACCTGGCATGCTCTTTTGAACCCTTTTTGTATGACTTTGTCAGAATACCCCTTGATTTTCGATGGTGCCTGAAGTCCCCAAGTCTTTGTTTAGTGGTGTTATCAGATGAACAAATGCGTTTTACTCTGATGGCTTGGCTATATGGTATGCTATTAAAACAGTGTTTAGGGAGGCAACTTAATGGAAACAGATATTGATGTTTGTCTGTCGCTTTTGAATATATGTCCGTGGAAATTAATCCCCCTTTGATTGTGGAGGTAGTATCAAGAAAGGATATTTTAGATTTTGACACTTCAAGGGTAAATTTGATAGAGGGGTGAATAGAATTGGCATGAATAAAAAAATCGTCTAGTTCTGTCTCGGTGTGTGTCCATTTCATATCAACATCGTCAATACATCGGAACCAAGATAGTGGTTTTTTAGGTGTGGTTAAAAGCAGCTTTTTTCAATACTACCCATAAAAATGTTGGCATAAGATGGGGCCATCTTGGTTTCCATAGCTGTACCATTGACTTGAAGGTAGTGCTCTCCATTGAAGGTGAAATTATTATGCTTAAGAACCTATGTGAGCATTTCCACTTGACATTCAGTAGGTGGTTCTTTAACTGTACGTTTTTCCCAAACTTCTTTGCATGCTGCAATGCCATCCACATGTGGAATATTGGTGTAAAGTGAAGTTACATCAATGGAGACTAATATGGTATTCTCTGGAAGATTTAGTTTTTCATTTTTTTAAGGTAGTCAGTAGTATCTTGAATATGTGAGGGGAAATCTTCCACAAATGGTCTGAGATAGAAATCAACGAACTCAGATATCTTTTCTGTTGGGTAACTTTAAGCTGAAACAATAGGTCTGCCGGGGTTGTTTTCTTTGTGGATTATAGGTAGAAGGTAGAAGCGACCAGGTTTTGGATCTTCAGGAATAAGGTAGTTGAGGGTAGTATTGTCAATGTGCCCGTGTTCATGCATAGCCTCTAGGCTTTCGGTTATCGTTTTAGCAAAATCAAAAGTGGGGTCAGAATCTAGTTTTTCATAAAATCTATTATCGGAAAGTTGTCTTTCGGCTTCCTGTAAATAATCTGTCTTGTTCAAGATGACTAGTGCACTACCATTGCCTGCTGGTTTTATAACTATATCGTTTATTTCTTTGAGGTTTTTCAGAGCTGATCGTTCCTGTTTTGACAGGTTGTCAGTTTTAGGTACAATCATGTCTACAGTTTGTCTAATATCTGATTTAATAAGATATATAACAGATTCGAGTCTGGTGTTTTTGCTCGGTTTAGGAATCCAACTACTCTTTTTTTTTGCGAATTTAGGGATCTCGACAATTTCATCACTATCAGAATTATCATCAGATGATTCTTCGTTCTCTTCTTTTCTAGAATCCAAATATTCCTTGATTCGTAGTCTTCTGGCAAATTTAAAATAAATGTGTATATATATATATATATATATAAAGCGGTCTATGGTAGGAACCCAACGGGGTTAGAATTAGAGACATGAATATCGAGATTGTCTTCCCACCGAGGGGTTTGGCTGTTCTTCGTATGCACAGACATTACAGACAGATTACACTGCGCCCGCCATCTCTGTGTGAGTCAAAAGGGATGTAAAATAAAATGAACTACAAATTTATTTTGACACGTAATATGAGACTTAAGTATATTAATTAACCGAAATATGAACAGGTTAGTAGTGGTCTAGTGGTAGCGTAGCAGACTCTTAATCCGTAGAACCTTGACAGAGGGGGTTTGAATGCCACTGGAATCAACAAAAATTCAATACTTAATATTAAAAGACTCAGACTGAGACTCTGAGTCTGAATTGATAAAAACAGTTGAAGAACACATCACAGGCAGATGATTCAATTATATATATATGTTACAGTAAATGTGTGTTATTAGGAATCTCATGTTATTCCGAAAGGGTCTAGTAATTACATGTAATTACTGAATTTTTTCAGTAATTACTTAAAATTACTTAACTTTTTAGAGAATTTTACACACATTTCCTGAAATCCAAATCTTTCAACATTCCTCCTAAAATTTACATTTATCTAGTTTTAAGCATGTTTGTACTTTTTTAGGATTTATTCTCTGGCATATTCCATGGTCGAAATTCATGTTTTAAATATAGTTTGTTTGGTCTGATCCATACTGAATATATTGTATGTCAGTCATATCTGCGACTCAAATGATACCTTCTGCAATTGAATCTTTTTATTTAGATGAACCATGTCTGCTTCAGTGCGACTTTCAATACACTTCTTGTATATCAACCTAACAAACGTTATATTGTGTTATGTAATGTAAAAGAAATGGTAAAAAATGTAGGGAGAGGCATTCGAGCCAGTAGGATCTTAACATACAGGCTGAAAAGATAATGAAACTTATTTAAGTGAGCCATTCCTTATATTGACAGTGGCAGGGAAGACCTAACAAAATGTGGTGCATTGGCAGCATTCTTAATTCAGAGACACAACAGTACAAACTTCCTACAAAATACCACTTGTTGTATGGTTAATATTCCACAAACCAAATTCTGCCAGTTCTTCAATAACAGTTTTCTTGAAAACAAACAGCCCATATTTAAAGGCCTTATGCTGACTCCAAGATTAAGAACCTCAAAAAAGCGTTCGATTGTTTGGATTTACCATATATTTCTAGAGACATTTTCTCCGTATCTTTTTGTTGTTTATTGCTTCTGTAAACCCAAGATATTTTGGTTTCTACAACGGAAATATATTTTTGCTTGTCCTGCGGCATCAACACAATGGATTTGAGATGGATAGACAAGTAGACAAGGGTTTTTGAAATACTCATGCAAATATTGATGCATAAAATTTGCATGTGTCTAAAAACTGGTTTGCTGAACACATACATTATCAAGATCTATAATTAATTACTAATAAGTATTTAATATCAGTAAATGGGTGTAAAATTCATGTTTTTTGTTTTTTGTTTTTTTTTGTTTTTTTTTTAGGGGGGGGGGGGTANACTAATCTTTTTCGGAATTTCATATAATTCCTAAACTACCCAGTAATTACATGAAATCCCGAAAAATTTCATTCAGTACACGTAATTCCTAATTACACACATTTGCTCTAACATGCTAGGCGCTGTGCCGAAGATGTACAAAGAGTTGAAGGTTCGAATCCAGTTATGGGTCATCCGAAAAATTCAGTCTGTCTGTCAGATGATTTTGAGAGTGTAAATTGCAATGGCATTGTTTGATTAAAACTATAGATACGTACAATAATTGTTTCATCTAATCTAGCATGCTGTTAAATGTAATGACAGAATCCAATGTATTATATATAGCATGTGTTGTGTGCTAAAAATAGACCACTTTATATATATAACAAATAATCACACAACATTCTATCTAAATATCTGATTGAATTCACGATGTTATATACACATTAACCTTGTAATTTAAAAACATCTCTCCATTCCCACAACGCAACAAACATTGTGTATGGATGCCATGTGATATTAATACCGACGTAGAAAGGTTACACTAGGCTAACAAAAATTCTTCTTTGAGGAACTGGACGTAGCCTAGGGTTATCACCTCTGGATAACATGCTAGGCGCTATGCCGAAGATGTAGAAAGGTTCGAATCCAGTTATTGGTCAACCAAAAAAACTCAATCTGTCTGTCAGACAATTTTGAGAGTGTAAATTACAATGGCATTGTTTGATTAAAACTAAAGACACGTATATTAACCACATTGTGTGTATCTGTTTAGATCTAGAACAATAGGGAATTTGGGTGTTTTGGCCTTGTTTTATGTTGTTTATATATATATACCGTCAAAAAACAACGACAAACTTGGAAATCTTATTTAATCCTCCGGATAAGCATGTAAATATGCTGATACAGGTCTTGAAAAATAAATTATATGCGTCTGAAGTCAAAGCCCAACTGAGTTAAAGTCTTAGGATGTGATATTATCGAGAACATCTTTCCACTGAGGAATTTGACCACTACAATTTGAGTGACACGCAACACTTCATTTGAAGTTCACTGTTGCATACACGGCCCTATTTCGATGAATTTACATCTAGTCAGTGCAACTCGGATCTAAAAATTGGAAAACCGCTGCCGAAATACCACTTCCTCGGAAGGGTGTACAAGACTGGAGATTGGCTGGTAAATTTCCTCTCCCTACCCATCTATATATATATATATATATATATATATATATATATATATATATATATATATATATATATATATATAGCATACGATTACAGCAGATTTAGTACTGTTTTGCTCGGAAAATCTCACTCTGGAATAGAATAAAATGCTGTTTCTAAATGTACAAAGTTATATATTAAGTAATAAGATGCTTACCTTTTGATACATCTTCTTTGTTTCTAAAAGACATTTTTACTATTCATTATCGAAACCGAAACCGAGTCGGACACCGAGATTGAAATCGAAACCATTAATTGTGCTTTAATTTTCTTTATTGCATGTTTAATCAGTGTCTGTTGTATGGCAAACCTTTTGGGAATTTATTACCAATTTTTATAATACTAGAAAAGGCTATTTTTTCATTATTCATCTTTTATTTAGGATAGCAAATGATTTATAACCATTTTCGTATCCTTATGCTTGCTAATCTGATATTTGGCGATCACAGTTTGCATTTATATTTTGTATTTAAACATGATTGGAAGACTTAAAGGTTCCTAAATTAGAGTAGTTGAAGATCAGAAATCGTTTCGTAACATAAAATTCAATTAAAACGAACGTAATGCTTATCTCGATAGACATCAAAAAAGAAATGCGAATAAGTAAAGCCTACCAGAAAACATGAATAAACAGATTTGTTATTTGTATTTTAATATTAAAAATAATAATTCGTAAAGAGTGGTACTTGTGACCATTTTTTATTTGGTCCGAACGTAGAACAGATTCGCAGAACATTTTTCCGTTTTAGACAAGATTTTAAACAGATATTATCAAAAACAAATGTACGGAAAAAGATTTTTACATAGTAATATTTGAGCCTACTGTTTGAGCTCGATATTCAATTTTTTTAAAAGTTAGTTCACCGTATACTTTCAAGAAGATTTATATTGCCACATACAAATATCATGAAGTTTAGTATGATAAATGTCTCAAAAGTAGAATTCTTAGATTGCAGGATAAGCGTATTTTCTAAAAATGACCATAACAATTCAGTTATGTTTGTTAAATTTAATTTCATCTTAACCTTTTGAATCAATTTTATATGTTTCAATATTCAAACATCATGACTTTCAACAAAAAGGGTTTAAGAGTAACATTTTAGCTTGTGGCTTAGGCTAAATATTTAGAGACGAACATAACAGTGATGGCGCTTCAAGGTGTTTTTTTTAAATATCCTTTTTTTTTCGAAAGAGCTTCAATGTTAAGATATAAAAAATTCACAGATTGCAGCATAAATTAGGTATTAATAGTAATGTTTTAATCCTGTGGTTTAAAGTCATTGTTTAAACATGATCAAAGCAATTCAAGTTTTGAAAATTTTATTTCATGAAATGCTTTTGAAGGAGTTTTATGTGTTGCGATAAATAAATTTCATAAATTTTAGCCTAGATTATCAAAAAAAAAAGGTAAAAATAAAATAGACTTTTACTTTTTCAACCTTATTTATGTTCAAATAACTAAATACCGAGGTTACTGTGAATTGATGAAATATCAAACATGATAACAGATATAACTCTATCATAAGAATATCATGTCGTTAAATTTCGAAAAACTTGATCATGTTTATTGTTTTTTGGTAAAGCTTTTCGAATCTTTTCTAATGCTAAAATTTGTTAATTTGTAAAAATATATAAATCCCCTTCCGTAAGGTTTTTCAAATCTTCATAAACCTAAGACTTACAATCTTACTTTTCATGTCTTTATTTTATTATAAAATTCAGGAAATTTTTTATATCGCAACATATATAACTAATCTGAAAGGGTCTGATGGGATACAATTTTTAACAAAAAAAAAAAACAAAACATAAAACAAAACATAAAACAAACACCATCCTTTTATTCACCAAATAAAAAGGAAACGAAATAAAAAAAAAAGAAAACAAATGAAATGTTGTGCTGATTTGTTAAGATTGACGGTAAAATGCAGACTCACAGTTGGTCCATTAGAAATTAATTATGCTAAACTCAATTAATTTATATATCACAACATTCAAAACATCTGCAAAAATAAGATGAAACAAATTTTCCAATAAGAACAAAAAAAAAACAGCAAAAAAAAACCAACAAACAAGCAAACAAACAAACTATTTTGTTCATTTAAATTTAAGATTGAATTTTCTTTGCGTACTCCAGAATCTACAGTAAAATATGCAATTTAGACCCTTCTTGGCCCTTTTTCTGAAAAGGGTTAGGCTGACCCCGACAATGATGTCATCGGCATAACTGTTTCAGTCGTACAAAAGCGTTAAATGTAATAGAGCTTCAAACAGAATCAACAAAAGAAATAACTTACCAAAAATATACAATTTTGGATTCTTTTATCGAATCCACAACGTACCATCAATTATTATGTGGAAAGCAAATATGCTTAGGTGGGAAAGTTTTTGAACATTTTGGATGGTTGTTGGGAGAAAAAGTAAGTTTGTACATTATTCAAAAGCCGGAATGTAATAATGCTTTCCACGGAACCCAGGAATGATTAGGCTACACGATGGTCAAGAGAATAAAAATCCACAGACTGTTATTTCTCCAAACACCTCGACATAATTTCAAACTTTCTGGCGAAGAATGACATTTTCCAAATTTTTACCTTTCTAGCATTTATATCAATCGTTCTACTTGTTCACATATAATTTGGTCACATATAATTAGTAATATAAGTTCATCAAGATTGTATCTATAACAAAAATACTTGCTTTCTCTATGTGTGACCGGCGGAAAAGTCATATATATCTTTTTCGGGGGCAATCATATTTATATATTTTGCTCTACTGCTAGAAAGAATGCCCCTGCATGAGAGCAAAACACGATGCAGTCAACAAGAATAACACAAGTGACTTAATTTGTATTTTATAGACAACTTTTATACACAGATTACGATTTTAAAGCTAAATTCCTCAGACGAAATAATCGGGTAATCATTTGCGAGAAGCGACAGAAAAAGTAATTGCACTTTTCAAAAAGGTTGAAGTATCAAAGCCACTGCATAATATGTCTCTGTACTAACGAAAACATGTCGTTTTTTACAAGAAAACAAAAAACTGCCTTCCATCCGCTAAGATATATGACCCCCGCTAGTTACACATACAAAAATGTAAAATATTTGAGCAATGGTGGCAGCAGGTATTTTTAGCGACAAAGACTTGTTTTAATATCATTATTGAGTGTACATGGACAAGTAAAACGATTCATATACCCGTATGAAAGGTAAAATTTGAGAAAATATCATTTTTCCCCCGAAAGTTTGAAATTATGTTAAGGAGTTCGGAGAAACTACAGTCTTTGTATCTTTATTCTCTGGGTTCTGTAGTATATAATATTATTAGATAACTGCGTTTGGATATTTTGCAAACTTGGCTTTTCTTCAGAATATCACCGAAACAGTGTCATAAACTTTCCTCCCTAGGCATAAATGCTTCCCCCAATATTTGCTGGTACGCTGTGTAATTTACAAATTATTTCTACTACATTATATAAATTAACGATTTAAGGTCTAATGTAATGATTTCAAAAAGAAAGCTGAATAATTGAACTAATCAAATTGTTGAACTATGAATGAACATTGCAAAACGCAATTCCTCTATATATGTTGGTTTGGTTTCGGTTTCAACGACGAATAGTAAAAACGTCTATTAATAACCACTTCTTCCTTATATTATTACAAAAACATATCACTACTTCTGTTATTTATCTTTTTTCTCAATCTTTTGTCATCTTGTAAACTCATCATGAGCAAATGCATTAATGTAAGGACATATATATTGGATACGACTTAGTAGAAGACAATCTGTCTTGATTCTGAATCCTTTTGATTAATTTGTCTACATGCATTTACTAGTATTTGATAAAATTGTCTATATTCATTTATTTGAATAATTTGTCTACCTGCATTTATTAATTTTTGTATTTGTTTACTATAATATTTGACAAGTTTATATTAATTCCAAAAATAGCAGTATTTGAGACTTTCAGAAAATTAACTTTGAATCAAAACTTGACAAAATTAATTTGGTAAAAGTGTTTGTTGTAATAAAGCACATTCTAAAAGTATAGTTGCTAAATGAAGAACATCAATAAAAGCGTTTTTCCTTTGCTTAGTAATATTACCATGTATTTGTACAGACTTTGTCTCATTTGCATTTACTCCATATCCCTTCATTGTTAGTTGCCAGGTAGATTTAAATAAATATAGTCGTTGAAACATTAGCGAAATTTACCAATCATTTTATCAATAACTGAGAAATCCAATTTGTGATAATGTCGGTTCTAATTGAAACAAATTGTAAGATTTATGGTTTCATAATAGAATTCTTAAAAAAAAAACAATTGGTATTTGAGACTGTCAGGAAATTTACCAAAACAAAAATAATTTTTTCTTCAAATCCAAATACAAATCATGTTTTTGGAACAAATTCTAAATTGTTATTAGGGAAAATCCCCAAAAAAGATTGTATTTCAGACTTTAAGGAAGTTTAACAGAAACTAAATTAAATATTTATATAATTCCCCAAAGTGGTTTTTGAGATTGTCAAACAATTACCACAATCGGAATCGCATTTTAGTATTCTAAGAATTCAGAGTTTCCATTACTTGCCAAAACATGAAATTGAAACAAACAAAGTTTAGTACTTAACATTTTCAGAAAATATGTCGTTGGAAATGGAATCAAAATTCAAAAAGCTAATTAATGCAAAATTTCTGCAAAAAAAATAAATAAATAAATAAAAATACAAAAAATGAATCCATAATTAAAAAGGGTCGGAGTTCGTGTGTCATGTGAAAATCTACATTTAAGGGCCTTCCTCAAAGCCAATATTTTGGCCTTTTTGCTTGCAATAAGTTAAATATAAAAAAAAAAACGACAGCTTATTGCACATCTTAAGACTATATGCAGCAACTACACAGCACAATTTTATCCATTATTTCATAAATGTAAGAAGAGTTCGTGTCGCATGCGACATCTGTCAAAATTGGCATCTTAGACTTCGTGTTCGCACAGAGACCAATATAAAAAAAAAACCTACAGCTTATTGTGTATCTGAACCATAAACGCAATAATGTTTTAATAGAATGAAAACATTCGCTCTAAAACGTATATATCACAAGAAAGTATCAGCGAGGAACAGACAAGTCAACGGCCATATTCCTGAAATATCATTCAGAAGATTGCAAGGAATTAATGATTCAACACTCCGAATCAATTCAAATTGATTTAGTTAGACAAAATAGTTCATATATCTTCCGGTAGGATCATATGTTGATTAATGAGATAATATCAAAACACAAGCTGAAATAAGCAATAAAATCCAGTTAATTTTAGGCTAAACTTAAGCCAGTTTCCCAGCTTCATGAGAGACGTAATGTGTGTCAGCCATTACTTTCAAATATTGTCCAGTGATGAGACCAAACGTATCTAAAGCAACCGAAGTAGAATACCGAAAAAGCTAAGGAGTGATATTTACAAAAATCGAAATCAAAGGGCATGGCCAAACGAAAAACAAAAACAAACAAACAAATCACTACTGAAGCAAATAATTAGCAAACCGGATCGATAATTGTTTCGGAAAAAGGTCATCATTTGACCTTACAGGCCATTTTGAATTCACTTTTCACTCGCCTTCCTTTACAACCTCAAAAGCCCAAATGCAAATGTACCAAAATTTTCAGTCGAATTTTTACCATCCACAGATTTCCATCCCTTTAGACAATCTTTTGCATCGCCTAAATACATCTGTTCCCTATACGGAAGTGAGTTAACCTCAGTCTCCTATCTTTGAAAGGACGTCATATTTGCTTTTTGGGCGATAGCTTTTTCGTTGGCTGTTGAATTGCCAAACGCATCGATAAAACTAATGGTCATACCGGCTATTAATTTTCTTAATTAAATTATTGGCAATACAATTTGTGATTGGTCTGTTCATCGTCATTTTCGCTATTAAATTGCTATGGCCATTTCGTTGTAGAGGAAAAGTTTGTACATCCTTGGTTTTAGTTCGAGTTGATACTTTACCAAAATTAGGTGACATTTCAAATTAGTGCACAGATAACTAAATACCGAAGTTATTGTGAATTTAATTTCTTCACATGCGCATTTCAACAACTTTTGTTTGTTCAGTGCAGATAAAATCTAAACGTTTGAAAGACCATAAACTCAAAGATGTTTTAAACTGATAGAGAACAAATAACCAATATGATCTTAATGTAAAGCCAAAATCAGCGAAGGACAGAGCTTTGCACAGATTCGTTTTTTCCCATTAGTATATGTCTTTATTTATTAACAAACTCTGTATCTTTAATGTCTTTTTTCTGATTAAAAAACCCTTCTCAGTATTTCTGAATAGAAACACTTCTAAAATTGATAATATCGCCAGTCTTTATGTTATTCCAGACGCTCTTGAAAATATAGTCAAGGTACTCAAAGAACAAGTAGCATGGACCTAACTTAATAAAGATTTCGAAAACAGTTTATATGGTAAGGATCATTTAAACCAAGAAATTTTGGTTAGGATGGAGGACATCCACACTAACAAATTTTCATCTTTTCAAGTTAAATGAACCTCTATTCTTTGATTAAAACTAATAAAACGTTCTACACATATAGGCAGGGAGTATTATAAAAATAACATTAACGCACTTATTGTATCTAGAAACATATGTCTCTGTGGCATGGAACGAGAATAGAATAAAATTTAAATATCATCAGTAAGTTAAAAAAAACATTGTTCCAGGTATAAAAGAAATCATTTTAAGAACACACAAGCACAAACATATTGTTAAGATTTCAAGCGCCGACAGTAGTCATTTGATAATTGATGAATCAATATTTCTAATAGTTTTAAGATTAATATATTACTATGTAGAGATTACAGGTAAAACGTCTTCAATCACATAATCATCGGAATGTAAATTAAAGTCATCAATGTTGATGCAGGGCAGCCAAGAGGTAAATAATTTGTAACTTTAACGCGTCATAATGAGTTCGATATAACCATTAATTTTAAACTTTTTGGAGATTAGCCAACAGGTTGTCTCATCATCGGAGCTTTAGGGGTAAATACTACAGGAATTATCCTGGAAATAAATACCATGAATTACTTTGATAACTTACAGGGTTTGCTAGGCCCAGGGAATTCTCACTCCTTCTAAAGATATTGATATATATTCCCCACTAATAAAGTATACATTCCCTTCTCGATGGCTGGATTATGTCTCTCGGTCTAGTCGTCAGGCGCCATTTTCCTCTGCTGTATCACACATGAACTTATTTCTGCAGGGATATCTTCGCAGCATCTTGGCCATAACCATTACTTTACGTCATCCATTTTCCTGCATCAGCCTTACATAGCTGGGACCCCCCCCGCTAAGTCTTCAATTTCATATATTCCCCTGTTTTGAAAATTAAAGATCTCAATTCTGACTAAGAACTTTATCTCTCGGGAAATTACAACTGAACTAAACAGGTTTATTAGATGTAACAACTGAACTAAACAGGTTTATCAGATATCTGTCTGTTCTTAAAATCCCTATTTCCCTAAGCGCTATTGGTGTTCCCTTTACACATACAGATGGGTGCTGATGCAACATTCCATCCGAGAGCACTCGAAAAAATCATTTAATAGTGATTCCGTCACAGTCAATAGCCGACGTGTGACCGTTTTCAAGTGCACTCAAAAAGCAGACGTGGTCGCAGGAGTGTTTGCGAAGTGCACTTGAAATGCACATCGTCGTTGCTTTACACTATTAAAAGCAATTGGTCGTTTGAAAACACCTCATCTTAGTTTGACCAAGTTCATATTAAAATTTTGATCCACAGTTTTAGATCTGGGACTGATATATTAGTAAAAATTTCGAAATAGATTTAAAACGGTCGTGATTTTTACATCACTGAATTATGTATGAAATAACACGCGTCTCTTTCCTAATGACAAAAAATGTAAAAAAAAACATGGGAATGAATAAAAAAAAAACGGATTGAGCAAACAAAAATAAAACTTCATATGTATGTAATAAAAAATTCACGAAAAGCTCTATTGCAACATATTAAAGTTCTTCAAAATAAGATGATAAAGTAATATTTAAAAAAAAATCAATTATTTTTGTAATTTATAAAGATTTATCTGAAACAGCATAAGCAAAACCTTCTTCGAAATGATACAATAAAGTAAAATATATAAAAAAAGAATTATTTTGAGCATTTGTAAATATAAAGTATAAACCACATAATAAAAACATAAAAAAAGAATGATTTTGATCATTTGCAAAGTTCAGGTAATGAATACAAATATATCGCGACATATAAATCTTATTCGAAAAGATATAATAAAAATTTCATTTGAACCTCATAATGAAAAGCTGACTTTTCAAACTTATTGATGCAGAAATTCATAAAAAGCTATATCGCAACATATAAAATTTCTTCGAAAGGATATGATAATCCAAAATATATCAACAAAAATGATTTTTTTTATCATTTGTAGAGAATAAGTTTCAACCGCAGACTGAAAACATGACTTCACATACATATTTATGATAAGATTCATAAAAAGCTATATCGCAACATATTAAACTTCTTCGAAAAGATATGATAATGTAAAATACTTGAGAAAACTGAAAATTTTTGACAACTGTAAAGAAATAGTTTCAACCGCATAATGAAAACCTGACTTTTCAAAAACATATTTATGCTCAGATTCATAAAAAAGTTATATCGCGACATATAAAACTTCTTCGAAAGGATATGATGATGTAAAATATTTAAGAAAAATAAATAATTCTGGTCATTTGTAAAGAATTAGTTTCAACAGCATAACGAAAACATAGATATTTATGTTAAGATTTATATAAAGCTATATCGCAACACATGAAACTTCTTCGAAATGATATGATAATGCAAAAAAAAATAATAATTTTGGTCAATTGTAAAGAATAAGTTACAACTGCATAAGAAAAACATGATTTTTCCAACCTATTTATGCAAAGATTCATAAAAAGCTGTATTGTGACATATAAAACTTCTTTGAAATGATATGCTTAAGTAAAATATTTAAGAAAATAAATTATTTTGGTCATCTTTAAGGAATCAGTTTCAACCGCAGACTGAAAGCCAGACTTTTCAAACCTATCTATGCAAATATTTATAAAAAGCTATATCGCAACATATAAAATGACTTCAAAAGGACACGATAAAGTAAAATATTTTAAAGAAAATGAACAATTTTGGTCATTTGAAAGAATAAGTTTTAACTGCATAATAAAAGCCTGACTTTAAAAAACATATATATATTTATGTCATGAAAAGAAATCTCGCTACACATAGAACTTCTTCGAAAGGATATAATAAAGTAAAATATTTAAGAAAATAAATTTGTCATTTTTAAAGAACAAGTCTCAACCGCAGACTGAAAATATGACTTTTCCAACTTTATTATGCAAAGATTCCTAAAAAACTATATCACGACATATAAAACTTCTTCAAAAGGATACGATAAAGTAAAATATTTAAGAAAAATGGATAATTTTGGTCATTTTTAAAGAATAAATTTCAGCTGCATAATAAAAGCCTGACTTTTCAAATATATTTATGTGAAGATTCACAAAAAGTCATTTCCCGACATAAAAAAAAACATATTTGAAGGGATAGGATAAAGTAAAATATTTTAGAAAAATGACTAATTTTGGTCATTTGTAAAGAATTAGTTTAATCGCATAATGAAAATCTGACTTTTCGACCATTTATATGCAATGATTAATAGAAGCAATATTGCTACATCTAAAACTTTTTCGAAAGGTTATGATAAAGTTAAATATTTTAGAAAAATGAATAATTTTGGTCATTTTTAAGGAATAAGTTTCAACTTCATAATACAAGCCTGACTTTTCAAATATATTTATAGTAAGATTTCTAAAAAGCTATTTCCCGACATAAAAAAAAAACTTATTCGAAAGGATATGATAAAGTAAAATATTTTAGAAAAATGAATAATTTTGGTCATGTGTAAAGAATTAGTTTTAACCGCATAATGAAAATCTGACTTTTCAAACCCATTTTTTATGCAAAGATTTATCAAAAGTTATATCGCGGTACATAAAACTTCTTGAAAGGATATGATCAATTAAAATGTTTAAGAAAATTATTTTTGTAATGTGTAAAGAATAAGTTTCAACCGCAGACTGAAAACCTAACTTCAAACGTACTTATGTAAAAATTCACAAAAAGCTATATATATCACGACATATAAAACTTCTACAAAAGGATATGATACAGTAAAATATTGAAGAAAATAAATTATTTTGGTCATTTTTAAAGAACAAGTTTCAACCGCAGTATGAAAACCTGACTTTTCAAACCCATTTATGCAGAGATTCATAAAAAGTTATATCGCGACATATAAAACTTCTTCGAAAGGATATTTAAGTACTAAAATATTTAAAAAAGAAATATTTTGGTTACTGCACCTGACTTTTCTAAGATACCTTAAAAAATATATATGGCAACATACAAAACACCTTAGATAAGATATGATGAAGCAAAAAAAAAAAAATCTTCCACAAAACAAGGTATCAATAGGGTATACACGAAAAAGTAGATTTGCCTTTTTAGCTAGGTGGACACGGGATGATGGCAATATAATCATTAGAAATGAAACTGAAAATGGGAAATGGTCTCCAACGTAAAGCGGGAACCATTGAAATTGAACCCGGGAAACGGAAAAAGTGACTTGTTTATGAGCCAGTGTTAAGAGTCTTTTTAAAATATTCTCCGTCTTTGAAACAAGAAAGCGGCAACAAACTGTGTTTTGAATATGTTCGGATCGATGTTAAATTTAATTTAATGAATGGGCATTTCTTTTTCATTTACTAATCCGAATAGAACAATGTAAATGGAAATAAATTTTATTTCCTCAACTATCACGTAAAATGCGATCTAATTTAGGAAACCTCGTTTTAAGTATTGACCCTTGCGACAGCTTTCATGTGCATTTAAAGTTCACTAGTGAACGCAAAAAAAGTTGTCATGGAATAGCTACCTATTCTAAGAAAGTAATCTTCGTGAGAGCAAAGAGAATGCAAAATGCATTTAAGAAAAATGAACTTCAATTTCATTTTAAGTGCACTGTTTTGAATGTTGCGTCTGCACCCATCTGTAGACTGTCAATGCAGATTTGCCCTCCAAAGAGACAACTGAAAAATTGCTATTAAACATGAAATCCAGGATTCTTCTAAACACGGATTCGAACCTGAATTATTAAAGGTGATCTTTGCAAGATCCCACACAAGGTCACACTACCTATGGTGTAGGCCAAAAACTATAATATCATAAGTGTAACCAAACTTCTCAATCACAGATTGCGAACAGTCAAACGGACTTTCCAAACGACTTAAACCAACTTTTAAGTAAAATCATGAAAATATATCGGGAAATATATCTCGAATTCGTTAATCCCTCCGAATTTCCAATAATCTAATTCTACTAATTGGATATTTACACCTATATATACATATAAAAAACTTTCCTTACTGAGAGAATATCCATTAAAAAACGAAAAATAACTAGACAAATCATATCTGGATCGTCTTTATACCTTAAGGACATATACATGTTAGTGTGGCCCTGTCCTCGGTCACAGACTTACTGTCCACTATTTACAAATTAAAGATACCAGCCTACAGACTGCAAGGTCGCCTTCTCACAAACTCATTATAACTGTTACTTTTTCGAATTATTTGTGTCTTCCCCTCCTTCCTTCCAATGGTGGGGTCAGTCTCTGTCATTTTGCAGTTAAGAAAAAAAAAGTTGCTGTCGTCAGTTTCTTCTTCCGCAGGACTAAGGTTTACGCAGGTGAGACAACGGCAGTAGAATACCGAAGGAGCAATTCTCAAAAATTGAAGTCCAAAGACAGGGCAAAAACGAGAACACAGAAAACAATGACGTTATACACAAAAACAATGACGCCAGACAGACACAAAGCACAGAACCAGAAAACACAACATTCAGAACAAAAGCACTCACAGTGTGAACTCCAGTATAACTAAGAGTGACATCAGATGCTCCGGAAGGGTTAGCATGTCCTGCTCTGTTAACAGCACCCGTCACACTGTGGGTGATTCAATCCGGAAAAATGTCAAAGTCGGTAGACAAATCCGGGAAGACGTGAATCTAGCTGAAAATGTCCACTTTCATTTGGGATACTGACACGTCATATCTTTCAATGATGCTATGGTGACGGCCATAGAATTTCATGAGGGATGAAATTAACAAAGGTTGAACAAATCCCTGACTAAGCAGCTTTTGGGACAGTGTTTTTGCTCTGTTAAAAAAATCACTGTACAAACTACAAGCTCGACAGTAACGAATCAACTGTGAAATGTACACTCCATAGGCTGGAGAGGTAGGTATATTGCTGCTAAGAAAGGGAAAGTTCACAATGGGGAAATTAAAATCATCACGCTTGTCATATAGCTTAGATTTCAAACGTCCATCTTCGTCAATATACAATAAAAGATCTAGGTACGAAGCTGAAGTAGGTGTTTCAGTTGTTTCTTTAATTTCAAGCTCATTTGGATAGATCTGATGTAAATAATCCTTAAATTTAGGATTATTAAGAGAAAGCACATCGTCTATGCAGCAGAAGCTGAAATTAAAGGACTGGGCTAAATGTTTTTGTTTTCTTTGAATAAGCCCTTGTAAAAACTTGGCCTCCTAAGAGTAAAGGAAAAGGTCAGCTAAAAGCGGCGCACAGTTTGTTCCCATAGGAATCCCTATTGTCTGTTGGAAAAAACGACCTCCAAATTCGACAAAAATATTGTCGATCAAAAATTCTAACATTTTGATTACGTCAGTCTCGGTGTACTTCTTATTTGAATCGGTGTGGTTCTTAACAAAATATGTCTTGTCTTTCCCTATAACTAAATAGGTGTATCTGCGTTCTCCATTTTTTGTGCAGAAACATTGATGTATTAAATCTGCAATTACTGTTTTCAGTTTATTGTGTGGCAGGGTTGTATAAAGTGTAGAAAAGTCAAAAGTTTGAATGCTATGGCAATGGGTAAGACTGGTTGAGGAAAGCTGTTCAAGGAGATCTTTTGAATTTTTAAGAATCCACATTTGATTCACACCGCTTGTGGAGTAAGCTTTATTACAGTAATTTTTCAGGCCGTCTCTGACTGCGGTCAACAAAGTAGTGAGGAGCTGTGAAAGAGGTTTAGTGGTGCATCTGGAAGACCCGGCAATGAATCTCTGTTTGTATGGATTCTTATGAAGTTTAGGTACCCAGTAGATGTAAGGGAGTTGATTGTTTTCATCATTAGCTTTATGCCAAATGATGATAACACTGAAGTGTGATTTTTTACAATCTCATCCCTCGATATTGTAGTAGGGGTATAAGTAGGATTTCCAGATCAACTGTCGATGCCCATCTCCTTCACAAGACAGTCGAGATAGTGTTTCTTACACAAACAGTATGTTGTTAGAAGCTTTGTCTGCAGGGACAATGACATAATTTTCATGGAGGTTGGAAAGAGTTCTTTCTACAAGGGGATCTTCAAATATACTGGGATTTCTGGATTTCATAGCTGTTTTTAGGCACCGGATGCGATTTACAATTAATGACTTTATGGACCTGATCCAGTCGGACAATGTCTCAACGTCCTCTTTCTCTTTCTTTGCCCACTTCCTAGCATAGTCTTCAATTGCATCCATCAAAATCTTGAAGTTGTACTTCCAGTTGATGTGCTGGGGCTCACGAAATTTGGGACCTTTTTGAGAAGATATCTCGTAGTTTGAGGTTGTCTACGATATCTAGGTCACCAGTTATAACGTGTCCAGCCGGACTATAATTGAATGGGGAAGAGGAGCAAGCACAAACAGGTGGTTTGGCTTTAAAGTCATCAATTTGGAAGTCACGCAATACCCGTTTGTAATTGAAAATGGAAGTTGCAATTGGTTTAGTGTAGGAATATGAAATAAGTGGAACTGATTGATCATTAAAATAAGGAGGAATGTTTGATGTGACTGTCTTGCTATATAGAATGTTAGCAAGATTTATAGCGTCCAAGCCTTTATTGGCGAATTGAATTTTGATAAATGTCCTGTTATCAGGTTTGTTCGGGGATGTAGTGACCCTCTTGAACAGTCTGTGGTTAGATATATCCAAAACAATTGCTGTTAATTTGCATTCTAGGGAATGGCTATCAGCTACGGATGATGCTAAACATGTTTTGTAGAAGGAATGAAGTTTTGAAAGTGGAAAGGAATACAGTTTGGTACGAATGTGATGAATACCTAGAGGAATGGTCATCAACGGAAGAAGACCATTAATTGAAATCTCATGTAGACTTGGGGCAGTGTAGTGCCTATGTCCATGACTACGTGGTCTGCGTTGGCTTCCATTCAATATACTCATCACATTCACCGAACTGCATCCTGGACTTGACAGATTGCCTACACTTTTTATATTGTCGTTGCAACCGCAGGGTATTGCGGTCCCCAATTCTCTGATCCAGTATTCCTCTCTTTGTAGACGGTAAGGTGTACTTAGTGTGTGAGATTGAACCATTCTCTACAGTTTGAACCCTGTACCATCATCTCACCAGTATCTGTTCCTCTACAGATACAGTATTTTCCCTCTTTACCCTTCAACCTGCCGAAGGACATTTCTTCATTAACAACTTTCTACTGGTACTTTTGGAACCATAGTGGTATTTTCCTGTCATGACAGGGCTTCAACCTGGCATGGTTTGTTATAAATGGCACTTTGACCTTCTGGAAGTAAGGTGTAATAACTTCAATGATCACACCTGACCCTTTTCAGGGCGGACTAAGTTTAACACACCCCTTTAACTTGTGCTATATCGAAAACATAATCTAAGTCTTCAACTTTGTATTGGTGCTCATTGGCTCTCTGGTCGTAGTCTTTCTTCATTTTGCCTTAGTAGTCCTAAGGGTTTTCCTGGCTATGTCATGAGATTTCTTTATAGCCTTTTGAAGCCCTGTATTCTATTCCTCATTCTCTGAGTACCTTTTTTCTCTGAATCAACCCAAACATCAGGTCAGTTGGTTGATTAATCTCCCTGTCCAAGATCAACATGTTGGGAGTGTATCCTCTGCTCCTGTTAACAGAGGACCATACTGCTCCTGCCAATTGGGGCAAGTGCTCATCTCAATTATCATGGGTAAAGTCTACAAAACATCTCACGGCCCCCATATGACTTCTGTTTTGTCTCTCGACCTAATTAGTTGATGGCCTGTAAGGCGTTGTCCTGGCCTTATGCATTTCCAGTAGCTCACATTCTAACTTAAAAGGTGCACTTTCAAAGTTGCAACCTTGATCAGTGAATATTTGGAACAAAGATCACAATATAACGAAAAAATCGTTAATTGCTGCCCGAGCTGTCACCTCAGCTCTCTGTGATGGAAGAGGAGTACATTTTTCCATTTTGTAAATTAATCTACCAACATTAAAAAGTGTTCATTACCCCTTTTTGGCCTTGTATAATGTCCCCATAAAGTCTACATGGACTCTCTCCAATAGTGCTCTAGCATGTTATGGAGTCATTTTGCAACTAATATATCTTGACGTTGCAAAATTTTGTAGGTCTCTTGACATGCTATACAGTGATAACTGGTTTCACCTTTGAAAGTATCCTCTCTTTCCCCTGAAGACCGGCAGCGGGTAAACTTATGACTAAGTTACTGTGTTTCTCAAAGAAGAGGGTAAAACTAACCTCCTTCCTTTGGCTTACTACAAATATTTTTGTCATAGTCTAGAAAAAAATAAAACAAAAAGAAAGATATTCTTGTTTATCCAGGAGCGTTTAGCTGCTGGGAACGCATCCCTTTTGGTCTCCACCTGTTCTTCAATGTAGTTCAAAGTATATTGAGGTCGGTATCTCTGGACTGCTCTTCTCTTTTATCGTGTGGTGAAAAGCCTGTTAGCTATTTCAGCATCTCGGTTGATTGCTTTACGCTATAGCCCTGATCTGGTATGTACTGCAATCGGTCACCAGATCTAGTCTTGTTGTGAAAGTCTAGATCTCATCTTGGTCACTGTCATATATTTGCTGTATCATTGCAGTAGATACATCTTCAACTCTGTGCTCACTCTAATTCTGACTCTTCTCTTTATCAGCGAGACTGACTCGTCTACGTCTCGTATAAATTTAGACCAAGTTTTCTTGTGCTTTCTGTTTCTTACAGTAGGTGCTACCTCCATATGGGAGATCAGCAACATCCATGTGTGGATTGTATTGTGGATACTCATAAACGTCTGACCCTTATATAGATAAACTACCAGTATTTTCATGGTATTTGTTAGCTCTGTGTTTATGGACCATGTCATACCGGCTCAACTCCTCCATCCAACGAGCAAGTTGCCATTAGGGTTCCTTATATCGTAACAGCCACGTCGAACTGCTGTGATCTGTAAAAAAATACGAATTGTTGTCCTAGCAAACAGTGTCTGAACAGTCTTGTGAAACGGACAAAGGCCAGTAGCCCTTTTCTGGTTGTTCAATACTTGCAAAACTACCATACGCAATGACCTTTTCTTGACCATTTTTGTGAGAATGTCCATTTAGTATTGAGCCAATGTAGATCTGTCATTCTCAACACTGCTTGTGTTGTAAAAGACTGTGCCGTGTTGAAAATTACTGACCAACGTTGAGTCAACGCTGGTCAGCCTTTAAATCACAGACAAGTCACTTAAAGCAATTTAAATTAATTAATTTTATAGTTTTATTAATTTACTTTATTCTAATTATACCTGTATTTATTTACTTTATTCAATTTACATTTCTGATTATTTTGTTAATTGATGTTATATATATTTTTTGTCAGTTATTTATCAATTTTTGTATTTGTATTTTCATTTTGTTATAAATATAATTTTATTTATATTTTTAATTATTCATGTCTTTATTGTTTTCTGACCTTATCTACTTATTCAATAATCTAATCATTTATCTTTTATATGCATATTTTTTAAATCTATGGGCAGACTAAAACAAAACAGATGAATATACATATAACCCCACCTGACCATATTGATAACATGGAATACTTTTGTGGGTATTGCGATATTTCAAACGATATGTGGGCAAATTTTGTGTGGACCCGTTCTTTATCTTTGTCTTTGTCAGACTAAAAATTCAAAAGTTATTAGATGTTTTGATTTCTTTGATTTACCTCCGAAGGCTTCCGCACAGAAATTAACATAAAACACATAAATCGAACATAATCATAATCACTGTAGGTACATAGGTATTTTTAACCAATAAACAAAACTGTAGTTTACATTTTCGATTTCTCTGTATAGCCAATATTTTCATCACTCCTAATTAGAGGCACTCAATCTTAACTCTTCAAAAGTTAATGTGAACATGTACATATCACTCCGAGTATTATCCATCGGTTTGACTTTGAGGTTTAAATGTCCGTATACGGCTCCTTGGCTGTTTATGCGATATCCAAATCTTGTGCGCCAATGACATGTTTCGAATTGGCTTATTGTGTCATGTAATAGTACCGTTAGTTTCGTTTCCTGGTTGATCTAGTAGACAATACGTAACGAAGATTGTGTATTGCCTTTATATGTTGTCTGTAGCAGACACATTTAAACACCTATACTTGTAAATTGATGTCTTTGTCTGTGGCGGTTGGTTCTGCACATTTAAGGTTAGAATATATCAAAAACTGGAAAGCTCACTATGTTTTGATATAAGTTAACGTGATCACCGCTTGTCTTGTTGATTTGAAAAGGTAAAAGGAAAAATATTTAACAAAAAATATGTAAAGTATGCCTTTAAATGCATTTAGATACTGTAAAATCTAGACATGTTAGTTCCCCTTGGAATATTTTATTTTTTCTCTGTTTTATATTATGCCGTAATCCGCAATACTAAAACTTCATATAACTTAACAATAAATATACTAAACGAAAGGGCACTTTGTCTCTTGTTTATACTAAACCAGTATCTGCAATACTAAAACTTCATATTATTTAACCATCAATTTAATAGAAAGGGCAAATTTCTCTATTTTATATTATACCGGTGTCCGCAAAACAAACCTTCATATTATTTAACCATAAATATAGAAGAAAGGGCACTTTTTCTCTATTTTATATTATACCAGTGTTCGCAATACTAAAACTTCAATAATTTAACAATAAATATAAAGAAAGGGCACTTTTTCTCTATTTTATATCATACCGGTGTCCGCAATACTAAAACTCCATATAATGTAACAATCAATATAAAAGCACTTTTTCTCTATTTTATATCATACCGGTGTCTGCAATACTAAAACTTCATATAATTTAACCATAAATATTAAAGAAAGGGCACTTTTTCTCTATTTTATATTATACCAGTATTCGCAATACTAAAACTTCATATAATTTAACCATGGATATAAAAGAAAGGGCACGTTTTCTCTTTTTTATATTATACCGGTCTCCGCGATACTAAAATTTCATATAATTAAAACAACGGCAGTAGAATACCGAAGGAACAAGGGAAGCGATGACTACAAAAATCGAAGTCCAAAGACATGGCAGAAACGGTAACAGATAAAAACAAAGACAAAACAAGGACGTGAGACAGCTACAATGTACGGAAATAAAAAGATAACATTAAAAACTAAGGCACTCATAGTGTGAACTCCCATGAAAACCGGGAGTGACATCAGGTGCTCCGGATGGGTAAGCATGTCCTGCCCCGCTAGCGACACCCGTCACACTATCAGTAAGGCATAAAGTGTTTTGAAAGGTCTGTTTGGTAGCGGATTGGTTAATGTCATTTTCTAACCCTTAGACAAAAACCAGTGTGATCCATGATACATGCTACTTCTCTAACCCTCAAACAGTATCATGGTGAAATTTGGAAAAGCTTTTTGCAAATCTCTATAGTATGAAA
>MJUU01064515.1:0-22822 GCA_002080025.1 Modiolus philippinarum | reverse complement strand
ACTGACAGAGAACAAATAACCAAAGTGATCTAAATGTAAAGCCAAAATCTGCTAAGGACAGAGCTTTGCATGAGGGAGATACTCCTTAGTTTTCAATAAAATTTACAAAATTTTAGATATTGTAAAGGTTTCAAAAATAATCGGCTTTCGGGTCAGCACCGAAGTACTGACTACTGGGCTGGTGAATACCCTCGGGGACTAACAGTCCACCAGCAGTGGCATCGACCCAGTGGTAACAAATAACTAAATACCGAAGTTACTGTGAATTTACTTTCTGCATATGCGCATTTCGACAAATTATGTCTCATCAGTGCAGATAAAATCTAAATGTTTGGAAGACCATAGAATCAAAAATGTTTAGAAACTGACAGAGAACAAATAACCAAAGTGATCTTAATGTAAAGCCAAAATCTGCTAAGGACAGAGCTTTGCATGAGGGAGATACTCCTTAGTTTTAATTAAAATTTACAAAATTTTAGATATTGTAAAGGTTTCAAAAATAATCGGCTTTCGGGTCAGCACCGAAGTACTGACTACTGGGCTGGTGAATACCCTCGGGGACTAACAGTCCACCAGCAGTGGCACCGACCCAGTGGTAACAAATAACTAAATACCGAAGTTACTGTGAATTTACTTTCTGCATATGCGCATTTCGACAAATTATGTCTCATCAGTGCAGATAAAATCTTAATGTTTGGAAGATGAATATAGAAGAAAGGGCACCTTTTCTCTATTTTTTTATTATACCAGTGTCCGCAATACTAGAACTTTATATAATTTAACCATTAATCTAAAAGAAAGGACACTTTTTCTCTATTTTATATTATACCGGTGTCCGCAATTATACTAAAACTTCATATAATATAACAATAAATATAAAAGAAAGGGGACTTTTTCCCTATTTTATATTATACCAGTGTTCGCAATACTAAAACTTCCAATAATTCAACCATAGAAATAAAACGAAGGGTCCGTTTTCTCTGTTTTACATTATATCAGTGTCCGCAATACAAAAATTCATATAATTTAACCATAAATATTAAAGAAAGGGCACTTTTCCTCTATCTTATATTATACCGGTGTTCGCAATACTAAAACTTCCAATGATTTAACCATAAATATAAAAGAAAGGGCACTTTCTCTCTATTTTATATTAAACCGTAATCTGCAATATTAAAACTTCATATAATTCAACCAAAACTATTAAGGAAAGGACACTTTTTTTCTATTTTTCATATTAAACCCGTCTCCGCAATACTAAACCTTCATATAATTTAACCATCAATATAGAAGAAAGGGCAATTATTACTATTTTATATTATAGCAGTGTTCGCAATACTAAAACTACATATAATTTATCCATAAATATAAAAGAAAGGGGACCTTTTCTCTATTTTATAGTATACCAGTGTCCGCAATACTAAAATTTCATATAATTTAACAATAAAATATAAAAGAAAGGGCACTTTTTCTCTATCTTATATTATACCAGTGTGACTGCAATACTAAAACTTCCTACAATTTAACCACAAATCTAAAAGAAACTGCACTTTGTTTCTATTTTATATCATACCGGTGTCCTCAATACTAAAACTCCAAATAATTTAACCATAAATATAAAAGAAAGGGAACTTTGTCTCTATTTTATATTATACCGGTGTCCGCAATACTAAATCTTCATATTATTTAACAATAAAGATAAAAAGGGCACTTTTTCTCTTTTTTATATCATACCGGTGTCCTCAGTACTAAAACTCCACATAATTTAACCATAAATATAGAAGAAAGGGCACCTTTTTCTCTATTTTATATTATACCGGTGTCCGCAATACTAAAACTTCCTATAATTTAAAGCATAGATATGGAAGAAAGAACACTTTTTCTCTATTTTATATTATACCGTAATCCGCAATACTAAAACTTCATATTATTTAACAATAAATATAAAAGAAAGGACACTTTTTCTCTTTTTTATATCATACCTGTGTCCTCAATACTAAAACTTCATATAATTTAACCCCAAATATAATAGAAAGGGCACTTTTTCTCTATTTTATATTATAGCGGTGTCCTCAATACTAAAACTTCATATGATTTAACCCTAAATATAATAGAAAAGGCACCTTTTCTCTATATTATATTATACTGGTGTCCGCAATGCTAAAACTTCATATAATTTAACGATAAATATAATAGAAAGGGTACTCTTTCTCTCTTTTATATTATACCGGTGTCCGCAATACTAGAACTTTATATAGTTTAACCATAAATATAGAAGAAAGGGCACTTTTTCTCTTTTTTATATTATACCGGTGTCCGCAATACTAAAACTTTATATAATTTGGCCAGAAATATAAAAGAAAGGGCACTTTTTCTCTATTTAATATTATACCGGTGTCCGCAATACTAAAACTTCATATAATTTAATAATGAATATAAAAGAAAGGGCACTTTTTCTCTATTTCATATTATACCGGTGAATAAAAGGATATGGAGTAAAACACATGAAACAAAGTCTCTACGAATAAATGGTGAAAACACGCAAAAGAACAACGCTTTTATTGTTGTTCTTCATCTTGAAGTTACCATGAGGCTTGCATTACTAAAACTTCCAATAATTCAACAATAAAAATAAAACGAAGGGTATTTTTTCTCCCTTTTATATTATATCGGTGTCCGCAATACTAAAAATTCATATAATTTAACCATAAATAGTATAGAAAGGGCACTTTTTCTTTATTTTATATTATACCGGTGTTCGCAATACTAAAACTTCCAATAATTTAACCATAAATATAAAAGAAAGGGCACTTTCTCTCTATTTTATATTATACCGTTATCTGCAATATTAAAACTTCATATAATTCAACCCTAACTGTTAAGGAAAGGACACTTTTTTCTCTTTTTTATATTCAACCCGTCTCCGCAATACTAAACATTCATATAATTTTACCATCAATATAGAAGAAATGGCACCTTTTTCTCTATTTTATAGTATACCAGTGTCCGCAATACCAAAACTTCATATAGTTTAACAATAAATATATAAGAATGGGCACTTTTCTGAATTTTATATTATACCAGTGTGACTGCAATACAAAAGCTTCCAAAAATTTAATCACAAATCAAAAAGAAAGGGCACTTTGTCTCTATTTTATATTATACCGGCGTCCGCAATACTAAAACTTCATATAATTTAACAATAAATATAATAGAAAGGGCACTTTTTCTCTCTTTTGTATTATACCGTTGTCTGCAATACTAAAACTTTATATAATTAAACCATGAATATAGAAGAGAGGACACTTTTTCTCTTTTTTATATTATACCGGTGTCCGCAATACTAAAACTTTATATAATTTAAACAGAAATAAAAGAAAGGGCACTTTTTCTCTATTTTTTATTATACCGGTGTCCGCAATACTAAAACTTCATATAATTTAACCGCAAATATAAAAGAAAGGACACTTTTTTCAATATTTTATATTATACCAGTGTCCGTAATACTAAAACTTCCAATAATTTAACCATAAATCTAAAGAAAGTGCACTTTGCCCCTATTTTATATTATACCGGTGTCCGCAATACTAAAACTTCATATAATTTAACCATAAATCTTAAGGAAAGGGCATACAGTGTTCGCAATACTTAAACTTCCAATAATTTAACCATTAATATAAAAGAAAGGGCACTTTTTCCCTATTTTATATTATACCCTAATCCCCAATACTAAAACTTCATATTATTTAACAATACATATAAAAGGAAGGGCACTTTTTGACTTTTTTATATCATACCAGTGTCCTCAATACTAAAACTTCAGATAATTTAACCATAAATACAGAAGAAAGGGCACCTTTTCTCTATTTTACATTATACCGGTGTTCGCAATACTATAACTTAATTTAATTTAACCATACATATAATACAAAGGGCACTTTTTCTCTATTTTATATTATGCCAGTGTTCGCAATACTAAAACTTTCAATAATTCAACCATAAAAATATAACGAAGGGTACTTTGTCTCTGTTTTATATTATACTGGTGTCCGCAATACTAAAACTTTATATAATTCAACAAGAAAGAAAAGAAAGGGCACTTTTTTCTCTATTTTATATTATACCGGTGTCCGCAATACTAAAACTTTATATAAATAAACCATAAATATAGAAGAAAGGGCACTTTTTCTCTTTTTCATATTATACCGGTGTCCGCAATACTAAAACTTTATATAATTCAAAAAGAAAGAAAAGAAAGGGCACTTTTTCTCTATTTTATATTATACCGGTGTCCGCAATACCAAAAACTTCATATTATTTAACAATAAATAAAAAAGAAAGGGCACTTTTCTCTTTTTTATATTATACCGGTGTCTTAAATATTAAAACTTCATACAATTTAACCATAAATATAGAAGAAAAGGCACCTTTTCTCTATTTTATATTATACTTGTGTCCGCAATACTAAAACTTCATATAATTTAACCATAAATATTAAAGAAAGGGCACTTTTTCTCTATTTTATATTATACCGGTGTTCGCAATACTCAAACTTCCAATTATTTAACAATTAATATAAAAGAAAGGGCACTTTCTCTCTATTTTATATTATACCGTAATCTGCAATATTAAAACTTCATATAATTCAACCATAACTATTAAGGAAGGGACACTTTTTTCTATTTTTTATATTAAACCCGTCTCCGCAATACTAAACCTTCATATAATTTAACCATCAATAAAGAAGAAAGGGCACTTATTACTATTTTATATTATAGCAGTGTTCGCAATACTAAAACTACATATAATTTATCCATTAATATAAAAGAAAGGGGAACTTTTCTCTATTTTATAGTATAGCAGTATCTGCAATACTAAAATTTCATATAATTTAACAATAAATATAAAAGAACTATTTATCATTATCAATGAAGGGATATGGAGTAAATGCAAATGAGACAAAGTCTCTACAAATACATGGTAAATAAGCAATGGAACAACGCTTTTATTGTTGTTCTTCATCTTGAAGTCGCCATGAGGCCTTCAACAATGAGCTTTACTCATACCTCATAGCAAGTTCAAGACGGCCCCTAGCACCGGTTTGAGCGGAATTCATTGCTAATTGTCGAGCAACGCTACAGCCATGCTTTTTTATGCTAATGATCCATGGATGTGGGATCGTCAACAAACTGAAAGTTAACTGGCGAAGTGTTCTTACAATCGCTGTCATCCACTGCCCGACAAAAAGACGACAGAAGACGATCACAACATTTAAACAACCACCATCTATTTTATATCATACCGATGTCTTCAATACTGAAACTTCATATAATTTAACCATAAATATAGAAGAAAGGACACTTCTTCTGTATTTTATATTATACCAGTGTTCGCAATACTAAAATTTCCAATAATTCAACCGTTATAATAAAACGAAGGGTACTTTTTTCTCTGTTTTATATTATACCGGTGTCCAAAATACTAAAAATTCATATAATTTGACAATAAATATAAAGAAAGGGCACTTTTTCTCTATTTTATATTAAACCAATGTTCGCAATACTAAAACTTCCAATAATTCAACCGTAAAAAATAAAACGCAGGGTATTTTTTTCTCTGTTTTATATTATAACGTAATCCGCAATACTAAAACTTCATATAACTTAACAATAAATATACTAAACGAAAGGGTACTTTGTCTCTTTTTTATATTAAACCAGTATCCGCAATACTAAAACTTCATATTATTTAACCATCAATTTAATAGAAAGGGCAGATTTCTCTATTTTATATTATACCGGTGTCCGCAGAATAAACCTTCATATGATTTAACCATAAATATAGAAGAAAGGGCACTTTTTCTCTATTTTATATTATACCAGTGTTCGCAATACTAAAACTTCAATGATTTAACAATAAATATAAAGAAAGGGCACTTTTTTTCTATTTTATATCATACCGGTGTATGCAATACTAAAACTCCATATAATGTAACAATCAATTATAAAAGCGCTTTTTCTCTATTTTATATCATACCGGTGTCTGCAATACTAAGACTTCATATAATTCAACCATCAATATTAAAGAAAGGGCACTTTTTCTGTATTTTATATTATACCGGTGTTCGCAATACTAAAACTTCCAATTATTTAACCATAAATATAAAAGAAAGGGCACTTTCTCTCTATTTTATATTAAACCGTAATCTGCAATATTAAAACTTCATATAATTCAACCACAACTATTAAGGAAAGGACACCTTTTTCTATTTTTTATATTAAACCCGTCTCCGCAATACTAAACCTTCATATAATTTAACCATCAATATAGAAGAAAGGGCACTTATTTCTATTTTATATTATTGCAGTGTTCGCAATACTAAAACTACATATAATTTAACCATAGATATAAAAGAAAGGGCACTTTTTCCTTATCTTATAGTATACCAGTGTCCGCAATACTAAAATTTCATATAATTTAACAATAAATATAAAAGAAAGGGCACTTTTTCTCTATCTTATATTATACCAGTGTGACTGCAATACTAAAACTTCCGACAATTTAACCACAAATCTAAAAGAAACTGCACTTTGTTTCTATTTTATATCATACCGGTGTCCTCAATACTAAAACTCCAAATAATTTAACCATAAATATAAAACAAAGGGAACTTTGTCTCTATTTTATATTATACCGGTGTCCGCAATACTAAATCTTCATATTATTTAACAATAAATATAAAAAAGGGCACTTTTTCTCTTTTTTATATCATACCGGTGTCCTCAATACTAAAACTCCATATAATTTAACCATAAAGATAGAAGAAAGGGCACCATTTCTCTATTTTATATTATACCGGTGTCCGCAATACTTAAACTTCAAATAATTTAAAGCATAAATATGGAAGAAAGAACACGTTTTCTCTATTTTATATTATACCGTAATCCGCAATACTAAAACTTCATATTATTTAACAATTAATATAAAAGAAAGGACACTTTTTCTCTTTTTTTATATCATACCGGTGTCCTCAATACTAAAACTTCAAATAATTTAACCACAAATATAATAGAAAGGGCACTTTTTCTCTATTTTATATTATACCGGTGTCCTCAATACTAAAACTTCATATAATTTCACTATAAATATAATAGAAAAGGCACCTTTTCTCTATTTTATATTATACTGGTATCCGCAATGCTAAAACTTCATATAATTTAACGATAAATATAATAGAAAGGGTACTCTTTCTCTCTTTTATATTATACCGGTGTCCGCAATACTAAAACTTTATATAATTCAACCAGAAAGAAAAGAAAGGGCACTTTTTCTCTATTTTATATTATACCGGTGTCCGCAGTACTAAAACTTTATATAAATAAACCATAAATATAGAAGAAAGGGCACTTTTTCTCTTTTTCATACTATACCGGTGTCCGCAATACTAAAACTTTATATAATTCAACCAGAAAGAAAAGAAAGGGCACTTTTTCTCTATTTTATATTATACTGGTGTCCGCAATACCAAAAACTTCATATTATTTAACAATAAATAAAAAAGAAAGGGCACTTTTCTCTTTTTTATATTATACCGGTGTCCGCAATACTAAAACTTCATATAATTTAACCATAAATATAGAAGAAAAGGCACCTTTTCTCTATTTTATATTATACTGGTGTCCGCAATACTAAAACTTCATATAATTTAACCATAAATATTAAAGAAAGGGCACTTTTACTCTATTTTATATTATACCGGTGTTCGCAATACTCAAACTTCCAATTATTTAACAATTAATATAAAAGAAATGGCACTTTCTCTCTATTTTATATTATACCGTAATCTGCAATATTAAAACTTCATATAATTCAACCATAACTATTAAGGAAGGGACACTTTTTTTCTATTTTTTATATTAATCCCGTCTCCGCAATACTAAACCTTCATATAATTTAACCATCAATAAAGAAGAAAGGGCACTTATTACTATTTTATATTATAGCAGTGTCCGCAATACTAAAACTACATATAATTTATCCATAAATATAAAAGAAAGGGGACCTTTTCTCTATTTTATAGTATAGCAGTGTCCGCAATACTAAAATTTCATATAATTTAACAATAAATATAAAAGAAAGGGCACTTTTTCTCTATTTTATATTATACCGGTGTCCTCAATACTAAAACTTCATATAATTTCACCATAAATATAATAGAAAAGGCACCTTTTCTCTATTTTATATCATACTGGTATCCGCAATGCTAAAACTTCATATAATTTAACGATAAATATAATAGAAAGGGTACTATTTCTCTCTTTTATATTATACCGGTGTCCGCAATACTAAAACTTGATATAATTTAACCAGAAAGGCACTTTTTCTCTATTTAATATTATACCGGTGTCCGCAATACTAAAACTTCATATAATTTAACCATGAATATAAAAGAAAGGGCACTTTTTCTCTATTTCATATTATACCGGTGAATAAAGGGATATGGAGTAAATACACATGAGACAAAGTCTCTACGAATACATGGTGAAAACACGCAAAAGAACAACGCTTTTATTGTTGTTCTTCATCTTGAAGTTACCATGAGGCTTTGAATACTAAAACTTCCAATAATTCAACCATAAAAATAAAACGAAGGGTCCTTTTTCTCTGTTTTATATTATATCGGTGTCCGCAATACTAAAAATTCATATAATATTACCATTAATATTACAGAAATGGCACTTTTTCTTTATTTTATATTATAGCGGTGTTCGCAATACTAAAACTTCAAATAATTTAACCATAAATATAAAAGAAAGGGAACTTTCTCTCTATTTTATATTATATCGTAATATGGAATATTAAAACTTCATATAATTCAGCCCTAACTATTAAGGAAAGGACACTTTTTCTCTTTTTTATATTCAACCCGTCTCCGCAATACTTAACATTCATATAATTTAACCATAAATATAGAAGAAATGGCACCTTTTCTCTATTTTATAGTATACCAGTGTCCGCAATACTAAAACTTCATATTGTTTAACAATAAATATATAAGAAAGGGCACTTTTTCTGTATTTTATATTATACCAGTGTGACTGCAATACAAAAGCTTCCAAAAATTTAATCACAAATCAAAAAAAAAGGGCACTTTGTCTCTATTTTATATTTTACCGGCGTCCGCAATACTAAAACTTCATAAAATTTAACAATAAATATAATAAAAAGGGCACTTTTTCTTTCTTTTATATTATACCGTTGTCCGCAATACTAAAACTTTATATAATTAAACCATGAATATAGAAGAGAGGGCACTTTTTCTCTTTTTTATATTATACCGGTGTCCGCAATACTAAAACTATATATAATTTAACCAGAAATAAAAGAAAGGGCACTGTTTCTCTATTTTATATTATACCGATGTCCGCAATACTAAAACTTCATATAATTTAACCATAAATATAAAAGAAAGGACACTTTTTTCTATATTTTATATTATGCCAGTGTCCGTAATACTAAAACTTCCAATAATTTAACCATAAATCTAAAGAAAGTGCACTTTCCCCTATTTTATATTATACCGGTGTCCGCAATACTAAAACTTCATATAATTTAACCATAAATCTTAAGGAAAGGGCACTTTTTCTCTATTTTATATTATACCAGTGTTCGCAATACTTAAACTTCCAATAATTTAACCGGTAATATAAAAGAAAGGGCACTTTTTCCCTATTTTATATTATACCGTAATCCCCAATACTAAAACTTAATATTATTTAACAATACACATAAAAGGAAGTGCACTTTTTGTCTTTTTTATATCATACCAGTGTCCTCAATACTAAAACTTCAGATAATTTAACCATAAATATAAGAGAAAGGGCACCTTTTCTCTATTTTATATTATACCGGTGTTCGCAATACTAAAACTTCATTTAATTTAACCATAAATATAATAGAAAGGGCACTTTTTCTCTAAGTTATATTATACCGGTGTCCTCAATACTTAAACTTCATATACTTTAACCATAAATATAGATGAAAGAGCACTTTTTCTCTATTTTATATTATGCCAGTGTTCGCAATACCAAAACTTTCAATAATTCAACCATAAAAATAAAACGATGGGTACTTTGTCTCTGTTTTATATTATACTGGTGTCCGCAATACTAAAACTTCATATAATTTAAGGTAGTTCGACACTAATACACGGCGCATTCGATTGGTGCATTTGCGAAACACGAGTCGGATGCGGAATTGACTTGATTTTCAAACCGGAATATTCCTGTATTGGCCTATTCACTGTGACGTCATAATAGATTGGCATACACTTTCCCGCGAATTAGCTCCCTTTTCCCGTAAATATTGTCTATTTCGAAAACTATGTTAAATATATCTCTTAATCGAACGGTGACATATAGATTTTTTCAGCGCAACAGATAGCTTAATTGTTTATCTCTGGAATATCAAAAAATAAAAAAAAATCTGTCTGATATTTATTTTATATGAAAGATAAACAATAAGCATGTTATCACAGTTCCCTATATATTCTTTGTAAATATTGCTGAAAAATACCGAATTTGGCCTGATTTTCAAAGCCAGATAACAGGAAAAGATGATCGGTGACATATCATTTTTATTTTATTTTTTGAATACATAGGTTAAGACCTACAAAATAGCTTGAAAGAAAAAAATTCTGTCTGAAATTTTTATTAGGATCGAACTACCTTAACCATAAATATAATAGAAAGGGCACTTTTTCTCTCTTTTATATTATACTGTTGTGCGCAATACTAAAACTTTATATAATTAAACCATAAATATAGAAGAAAGGGCACTTTTTCTCTTTTTCATATTATACCGGTGTCCGCAATACTAAAACTTTATATAATTCAACCAGAAAGAAAAGAAAGGGCACTTTTTCCCTATTTTATATTATACCGGTGTCCGCAATACCAAAACTTCATATTATTTAACAATGAATAAAAAAAGAAAGGGCACTTTTCTCTTTTTTATATTAAACCGGTGTCCGCAATACTAAAACTTCATATAATTTAACCATAAATATAGAAGAAAAGGCACCTTTTCTCTATTTTATATTATACTGGTGTCCTCAATACTAAAACTTCATATAATTTAACCATAAATATTAAAGAAAGGGCACTTTTTCTCTATCTTATATTATACCGGTGTTCGCAATACTCAAACTTCCAATTATTTTACAACAAATATAAAAGAAAGGGCACTTTCTCTCTATTTTATATTATACCGTAATCAGCAATGTTAAAACTTCGTATAATTCAACCATAACTATTAAGGAAAGGACACTTTTTCTCTTTTTTATATTAAACCTAAAACTTCATATAATTTAACTACCAATATAATAGAAAGGGCGCTTTTTCTCTATTTTATATTATACTGGTGTCCGCAATGCTAAACCTTCATATAATTTAACCTTCAATATAGAAGAAGGGCATTTTTTTCTCTATTTTGTATTATACCAGTGTTCGCAATAATGAAACTGCATATAATTTAACCATAAATATAAAAGAAAGGGCACCTTTTCTCTATTTTATATTATACCAGTGTGACTGCAGTACTAAAACTTCCAACAATTTAACCACAAATCTAAAAGAAGGGCACATGTCTCTTTTTTATATTATACCGGTGTCCGCAAAACTAAAACTTCATATTATTTAACCATCAATATAAAAGAAAGGGCACTTTGTCTCTATTTTATATATTTCCGGTGTCCGCAATACTCAAACTTCATATAATTTAACCATAAATATAGAAGAAAGGGCACTTTTTCTCTGTTTAATATTATACCGTAATCCGCAATACCAAAACTTCATATTATTATAACAATAAATAAAAAAGAAAGGGCACTTTTCTCTTTTCTATATTATACCATAATCCGCAATACTAAAACTTCATATTATTTAACAATTTATAAAGGAAAGGACACTTCTCCTCTTTTTTATATGAAACCGGTGTTCTCAATACTAAAACTTCATATAATTTAACAATAAAAATAGAAGAAATTGCACCTTTTCTCTATTTTATATTATACTGGTGTCCGCAATACTAAAACTTCATATATTTTAACCATAAATATAATAGAAAGGGCACTTTCTCTCTCTTTTATATTATATCGTTGTCCGCAATACTAAAACTTTATATAATTAAACCATAAATATAGAAGAAAGGGCACTTTTTCTCTTTTTTTATATTATACCGTTGTCCGCAATACTAAAACTTCATATAATTTAACAATAAAAATAGAAGAAAGGGCACCTTTTCTCTATTTTATATTATACCAGTGTGACTGCAGTACTAAAACTTCCAACAATTTAACAACAAATCTAAAAGAAGGGCACATGTCTCTTTTTTATATTATACCGGTGTCCGCAATACTAAAACTCCGTATAATTTAACCATCAATATAAAAGAAAGGGCATTTTTTTTCTCTTTTTTGTATTATACCAGTGTTCGCAATACTAAAACTGCATATAATTTAACCATAAATATAGAAGAAAGGGCACCTTTTCTCTATTTTATATTATACCGTAATCCGCAATACATATAAAAGGAAGGGTCTTTTTATTTCTTTTTTATATCATACCGGTGTCCTCAATACTAAAATTTCAGATAATTTAACCATAAATATAGAAGAAAGTCCACTTTTTCTCTTTTTTATATTATACGGTTGTCCGCAATTATAAAACGTCATATAATTCAACCATAAATATAAAAAAAGGGCACTTTTCTCTATTTTATATTATACCGGTGTACAGAATGCTAAAACTTCATCAAATTTAACCATAAATATAAAAAAGGGCACTTTTTTCTCTATTTTATGTTATACGGTGTCCGCAATTCTAAAACTACACATAATTTAACCATCAATTTAAAAGAAAGGGCACTTTTTCTCTATTTTATATTTTACCAGTGTTCACAATAGTAAAACTTCCATTAATTTAACAATAAATGTAAAAGAAAGGGCACTTTTTCTCTATTTTATATTACACCGTAATCCAAAATACTAAAACTTAACATAATTTAACATAAATATAATAAAAATGGGCACTTTTTTTCTCTTTTTGACATTATATCAGTGTCCGCAAGACTAAAACTTCATATAATTCAACCATAAATATAGAAAAAGGGCACCTTTTTTTTACTTTATATTATACCGGTGTCCGCAATACTAAAACTTCACATAATTTAACCATAATTATAGAAGAAATCACACTTTTATCTATTTTATATTATACCGGTGTACGCAATACTAAAACTTTATATAATTTAACCATAAATATAGAAAAAAGGGCACTTTTTTCTATTATATAATATTCCAGTGTTCGCAATACTCAAACTTCCCATAATTTAACCATAAATATAAAACAAAGGGCACGTTTTCTCTTTTTTATATTATACCGGTCTCCGCAATACTAAAATTTCATATAATTAAACCATGAATATAGAAGAAAGGGCACCTTTTCTCTATTTTATGTTATACCGGTGTCCGCAATTCTAAAACTACACATAATTTAACAATAAATATAAAAGAAAGGGTACTTTTTCTCTATTTTATATTATTCCATTGTCCGTAATACTAAAACTTCATACACTTTAACCATGAATTTCTAAGAAAGGGCACTTTCTCTCTATTTCATATTATACCAGTGTTCAAAATAGTAAAACGTCCATTATTAAACCATAAATATAAAAGAAAGGGCATGTTTTCTCTATTTTATATTATACCGTAATCCGCAATACTAAAACTTCATATAATTTAACCATAAATATAGAAAAAAGGGCACCTTTTCTCTATTTTATATTATACCGGTGCCGACAATACTAAAACTTCATATAATTAAACTATAAACCTAATAGAAAGGGCACTTTTTCTCTATTTTATATTATACCGGTGTCCGCAATACTAAAACTTTTTATAATTTAACCATAAATATAGAAGAAAGGGCACTTTTTTTCTATTATATAATATACCAGTGTTCGCAATACTCAAACTTCCAATAATTTAACAATAAATATAAAAGAAAGGGCACTTTTTTCTCTTTTTTCTATATTATACCGGTGTCCGCAATACTAAAACTTCATATAATTTAACAATAAATATACTAAACGAAAGGCCACTTTTTCTTTTTTTTTATATTAAACCCGTCTCCTCAATACTAAAACTTCATATAATTTAACCATAAATATAGACGAAAGGGCACCTTTTCTCTATTTTATATTATACCGGTGTCCCCAATACTAAAACTTCATTTAATTTAACCATGAATAAAATAGAAAGAACACTTTTTCTCTATCTTACATTATACCGGTGTTTGCAATACTAAAACTCCATACAATTTAACCATAAATATAGAAGAAAGGGCACTTATTCTCTATCTTACATTAAACCGGTGTTTGCAATACTAAAACTCCATATAATTTAATCATAAATATAAAAGAAAGGGCAATTTTCTCAATTTTATATTATGTCCGCAATACTAAAAAGTCCTATGATTTAACCGTAGATATAATAAGTTCTGATAAGACTTCTATTGTTCTACTATATTGAACAGCTTGCGTTGTTAAAATTGAATATTTTAATATGAAAAACAAAGGAAATGGGGTAAATGTCAAGGAGACAAAATCCAATATCTAGGTTAAAACGACCCAAAACAAAACATCTAGGGGTCACCATATGCTCTTCAACACAGTGGAGACCTCACACCATATAGTAAGCCCTAAATGGCCCCGAAAAGGTAAAAAAGTGAATAAATCAATGGAAACAAACCACACCCAATAACCCAAATATCAAGAAAATAAAACTAAAAATAAGAAGACAGGCCAAGCCAATGACCAACATATTCCTGACTTGGGACAGGCGCAAAAATTGCGGTGGGGTTTAATTCGTTTTCTTGGATCCAAACCCTCCCCCTATATGTGGTGAATGGCTAAAAATAAATACACAAAAAGACTCACAGTAAAAATCAAACTAGAAAAAAGTCCAACTTATCAAGACGAGTACCCTAACAATGAAGGACATAAAACATGAAGACAATACACACAGGTACTGTCCGGTCAAATGCTCGCAGTTACTGACAGCTAGCTAAGGACATAATTTCCGTTGACTATGATATCAAGCCTTCTTACATATGAAATTTCAATTGAAATACTTCTAAATAGATTTGGTATAACAACATCATCAATTATGAAAGAAGAAAGAACATGATATTGTGCAATGCCAAATGCTGCTAATATGAAAAATTGTTTAAATTTAGTTATGGTGTGAAGCATTTAGGAGATGATCAATAGTTTTGCCAACAAAAACCAAAAGTAACGAATTAACAACAATGCTGTATTTATATCCTTAATGAATAAGTTTGTTCAACGGATTAATAAGTTTGGAAGGACAATTTTTGAAGGAATGCGCTTTGTAAATGATATTGCCATAGAAGTTTGGATGTGAAATGCCCTGCATGTAGAACCAAATTTTCTGAAAAAGTCAAGTTGATTAAATAAAGGTTTTCATTCCTAAACAATAAATGTTTTTATGACAAAAAATCGCCACTGATACTTATTAAATCTGATAATATTTTTATTTTCTTGCTACAATCGGCGGTTGTAAAAAGGGTATGTTTCGAGTTTAAAAAAAATAGAAATAAAACAACCTTGTTGTGCAGAAAACTGGCAAACCTATCTATGAAATGCGGAATTTAATGAAACGAGTAAACGCACGTTACACGATACACGCAATGAAAGTTACACGTTACACGATACACGATACACGATGAGCGCACACGATTTACACGATGAACGCAAACGGTCTACACGATGAACGCACACGATTCACACGATGAGCCTTATTTTGGGAATGTTGAACGTTTCCATCGCTGTACATGGAAGAATCAACGCTTTTATTGTTGTTCCTCGTGATTCATTTGGAAAATGTAGGCCGTGCCAGTCGTATTTTGGTACAGATATTACAAGTACCAAAGATACAATCAGTGGCCAAAAACCATAAACCTACCACTTCTAGTTGCTAAAAGATGTACCTTCCTAGATAAATTAACGCCAATGTAAAAACTACTCTGTTTGGATTAGGGATAAAAATTATGTCTGAAAGAATGCAAGCTCACCTTTTTTTCAAGAGCATCAAAGATTATGAAACATAAGCCAAGTATGCCATTTCTTCCAATTATTTTTTTTTTGTAATGGCAGAGCTGTTGAACACGGTTATTCAAGTATATGTATTTTGTAATTTTCAATCTGTTTATCTGAGTAATATAACTAAAAGTCTCAATCGCACACCTGACAAAATGAGTTTACGCTATGCCTATGCTGATTAATGAAAGAAAGTTAAACACCAAGGTTTATGATTAAAAAGGATAACTTCTCCTTCCCAATGGTCAATTTTCCCCATATCTACGGCGATGTTCCGTAGATCCTTCTTACGGGGTCTATATTTCACAACTTGTTCGATATGCACGAGTATGTAGTGACGTTTCTGACTTCAAGGACCGAAATCTTTGTCTCAATGAAAAACTTCTGCATGAAGGGTTTATATATCATAAATTGATAAAAACATTTTCTAAATTTTATTATAGATACATTGACTTATTAAGAAAATTTGGTTCTACATGCAGGGCTCTTATACATCCGGGCATTTCACATCCAAACTTCTATGGCATATCATTTACAAAGCGCATGAATTCAAAAAATGTCCTTCCAAACTGTAATCCGTTGAACAAACTTATACATAAAGGATATAAATACAGCATTGTTGTTAAATCTTTACTTCTGGTTTTTGTTGACAAAAATATTTAGCTACAATATATAATATTGGAAAATTTCCTAAATGCTTTACACCATTACTAAATTTAAGCAATTTTTCATATTGGCAGTATTTGGCAGTGCACAATAGCATGTTCTTCTTTCATAATTGATGATGTTGTTATACTAAATCTATTTAGAAGTATTTCAATTGATGTTTCATATGTAAGAAGGCTTGGTATCATAGTCATCGGAAATTATGTCCCTAGCTAGCTGTCAGCAACTGCGAGCATTTGTCCAGACAGTACCTGTGTGTATTGTCTTCGTGTTTTATGTACTTCATTGTGAGTGTACTCGTCTTGATAAGTTGGACTTTTTTTTAGTTTGATTTTTACTCTGTGTCTTTTTGTGTATTTATTTTTTAGCCATTCACCACACTTAGGGGGAGGGTTTGGAGCAAAAAAAAACGAGTTTTCTCACTGTGTTGAAGACCGTACGGTAACCCCTAGATGCTTAGTTTTGAGTCGTTTTTACCTGGATATGGAATGTTGTCTCCTTGACATTCACACCATTTCCTTTCTTTTTCATAAATATGACAATTTTCACCATAGGGTCCAATGGTAAGAATTGTTCTCAACCGACAGCAATGGTTTTTGTCAGATAACAGGCAATACCGGTGGACATGTTTTGTCAGATCTGAAGGAAATAAGCAATCGTTGTAAAGGACCTTCCATACATCATTCCGTAAGGTTTGGTGGAATTTGCTACAGTAGTTTAAGAGGGGAAGATAAACTGTGAATTTTGTTTTAATTATTATTTTCTAATCAAAGCATATAATGATCTTGATTTTCAAGGCAATTGTCATATTATTTCAAAGCCATAAATCAAAGCACATTGTGATATTGAATGAAAAGGTCATAAGTCAAAGCATATTGTGATATTGAATGAAAAGGTCATAAGTCAAAGCATAGTGTGATATTGAATTCAAGGCTTTTATTTTTATTTTTGTCAAAGCTCGAGATCGCAGTAAGACTTTGAAATTCTGCTAGTTATAATTTGTTTGTCTTGTGTACACTCTGAATGAAAATTAATCAATTTAAAAGTAAGTCAAAGGGATTTTATTTGGTCTGCAGACGCATAACATCGGTGCAAGAATACCCCATAAACTACTGGTCACAGATATTTGGTCATTTGGTACATTGAGGATAGCAATCAACTTCTATACCAGAATAAAAGTCATCTTGACCTAGATTTTCCAAATAATTGACGCAGATTCAAGTATTAACTTATCTCCATAGTAAAGCAACTGAAAGTCATATAGGCATGATGTTTGGTCTTTGGGTACATCTTGGGTGCTAGAATTTGTTCATTGTATGTACTAAAATAGGGTCACCCTGACCTATATATATATACTCTCCGAATCAATGGCTTGGTTTAAAGTCCATATCTAAGAATTCATTTAACGATTACGCCAATAACCCTCCTCTAGAGTTTCCATCCAATTTTCCATCCAAATTCTTATTTTCCATAAAAAATGATCGAAACTTGATGGCATTGGATGGAAAATGGATGGAATTCCATCCAGTCTCAGAATATCCACCCTCTCTGGATATAATACTTGTATTCGGATGGAATTTTTTCCATCAACAATTTGCAGACAGAACAAATTGGATGGAATTCCATCCATTTGATGGAAACCTGGATGGAAATCCATCCAATGGATGGATATTAGATGGAAAACTGGATGGAAAACAAGTTTTATAGATTGTTGTGGATGGAAAGTGGATGGAAACACAGAACTTAGAAAAATGCATGGATGGAACTGAACTTAGTCTTTTTTTCTGGATGGAAAATTAGATGTGCAGTTGGGACTAAGTCTTTTCACTGGATTGAAACCAGATGCATTTTTCTTGATGTAAAAAAACATAGAATTTTTCCACCAAATTATAGTTCCAATGCAAATATCTGAATTATGGCTACTTGAAATTTATTTGATTCTTTCGAATATATATATTGAATGGACTTCTCGAAAAAATATGTTTTCTGGATAAGGATATTTCTTCATCTCATAAAAATACAGTTATTTTCAAACTGTTGAAAAAGGTAGGATAATCAAGAAAGCTTATTCGAAGCCTGCAAGTCAAAACACTATATGATACATTTCATAACCATGACTTTCCTTACCATTACAGTAGTAGTAGGCTCAAATGTGCAAAGTCATAACTGGTAAAGTGTTCAGGATGTCTATAAATAACTAAATACCGAATTCAACTGCGAATTGAGTTCTGCATATGCGCATTTCGACAACTTATGTCTCTTCAGTGCAGATAAAATCTAAATGTTTGGAAGACCATAAACTCAAAGATATTTGAAAACTGATAGAGAACAAATAACCAATATGATCTAAATTAAAGCCAAAAACAGCTAAGGACAGAGCTTTGCATGAGGGAGATATCCCTTAGTTTTCATCAAGATTCACAAAAATTAGATATTACAAGGTTCAAAATAGAATCGGCTTTCGGGTCAGTACCGAAGTACTGACTACTGGGCTGGTGAATACCCTCGGGGACTAAGAGTCCACCAGCAGAGGCATCGACCCAGTGGTTACAAATAACTAAATACCGAATTTTACTGCGAATTTTGGTTCTGCATATTCGCATTTCGACAACTTATGTCTTTTCAGTGCAGATAAAAACTAAATGGTTGGAAGACCATAAACTCAAAGATATTTAAAAACTGATAGAGAACAAATAACCAATATGATCTAAATTAAAGCCAAAATTAGCTAAGGACAGAGCTTTGCATGAGGGAGATACCCCTAAGTTTTCATCAAAATTCACAAGAATTGACAACTGGGCTGGCGAATACCCTCGGGACTAACAGTCCACCAGCAGAGGCATCGACCCAGTCTATAAGTTTGTAAAACTATATCAATGATCTCTCTGTGTTTTTTCATGGTAGACCAGTGAGTGAGTGTCTGCTTAGGGGGTTATATGGTTCCTAAAAAAGCATTTTTTATTCAAGAAATATACCGTTTTGGAATGGAAATTTTTGCAGGCACTGCTTTCATGATATTCAAGTTTTCATGAATGAGGTTGATTATTCAAGAATATTCATGAATATTTCAGCTTCATAATATTCAAACTTGCTGTTCCAGTTTACATAATGTTCATGGTAGCCACCATGGATAAACCACGAATTTTCTAGAAAAGTGGGATTGGAAAGTAAAGAATCTTGTTAAATTATATAATTTTGAAATATTTTGCATCAATTATACAAAAAGTTGGATCAAAATGTAAACAATTGAGTACATCTGCTTTTCTTGACAGGAATTAACATGAATAGACATGGACAATAATTGGACTTAGATTGAGGAATATATAGGACTATAAACATGAATAATAATTTGACTTTTATTTTTTTCTTTTACTAATTTTTTAAAGAAAAATATAAACATTAACTTTTACTTGGAAAAAATATCTTATAGCTATATACTGGAAAATCCTAAGCATGAATGGGAAAAGCTAATAAGAAACAGAAAAGAAATCTGTATTTACATATTTTTGTTCAACCAATACATGACAAAAACACCCATATCCCCCCCCCCCCCCCCATCTGTTAGTAAAAATTTTTTCACTACGATTGTTCTATAACAACAGACACAATGATTCTTGCAACTATTAATATTTTAAGGGATATCTTCTATCTGCATTGTTTAATAGTTGCATTAATTAAGAACTTTAAATTAATTTGTCTAATGTACAAAGCTATATTTTAACACTTAATTCATTCCAAATGTTACATTTCTGTATTTAATACATAACTGTATAGATTGTGTAAAAGCTGTCAAGAACTGGCTGATGATTTATTTACAACACATGTTGTTAACATGATAGCCAGGAAATGAAATCCTTATCTGAACAGCAGTCTGTGAATGTGTATGTGTAATAATGGTGTATGAATATAAGGAGTGATTTAAACATCTTTTTAAAATTAGTTAAATTGCAAAATTGATTTATATACGCAGGTATAATTTCTGGATATTTCAAAAATTAGTTTTTGTCTAAATTGAAAAATGACAGACATTTTAATCATGATTTACTAAAAAAGTTGGGACTATATTACATACAATCATTTGAAAAATAGGCCGCAATTTTCTTACAAACAAAATGGGTTGAATGTGTAATGATGGCTGCAGTTGAAGGCTTCATCCGATAAGTATAATTTTCCTTTCTAATGAATATTTGTTTGAGATTTATTTTATCTTTAATTATGCTGACAAATTTTGAATTACTATTTTATTTAAAATTGTATACAATCATGAATGAGTGAGGTTAAAAAATTGTTAATTAATGTTTCGGTGAAAATTTGTCTCAAATTAAAACTTGGATGTTTAATGGTACATTCAAAATAATTGATTCTTTATGGTTAATTTTGTCTTTTTCAGAAGTCTGGAATATGAGTTTACTGTGTGACTTGAAAGCTAGCTAAAGGAACCCTCAGTGAAAATATAACTTTTTGTGGAATATATTGTGTCAAGTTGAAAATCTACAGATCATATCAGTTCAAATTGTATATAAATCCAGGGACATGTTCTATATTGAATCTGAAATACTGAGGATATATTTGATGGATTAATATTATACCTTATTGTAAAGTATTACTGCATGCTTAATTATACCTTTATTTTTATGAATTTCATGAATATTCAGTTGAAATTTGATGGCTCAAACTGCAATAACTGGAAAACCATTGGGGTCTTTATCTGGACCCTTTGTTCAGATTTTAACACAGTTCATCCTTGATAGCTCATAGGCCCCTCTAACTGTTTTCATCAATTCCTTGGATGTTCCAGCCATAAAAGTTCAACTCTATGGCATTTTAAGAGGGAGGGTTCAATTTGTTGATTAAGAGGGAGGGTTCTATTAGTTGACTAAGCGGGAGGGATCGATTGGTTTAAACCAGTCCATGTTTATCACATATTATTCCAGAAAAAAAATCCCAACAATCATGACAATATTCATGCTTCTTTCAGCTTATTTCACATTCGTTATTCATGTTTATGGTTATTCTTGATTAATACCCTGAAGTATTCATGTTCATTCTAGGTCAGTTCCTGCTTAATATTCATGTTTATTCTAGTTAATTCATTTCAGGTTGACTCATGCTTACTAAAGGTGTAATTTAACATTCATGAATATTCAAGAATATTCTAGAATGTAACCCTTGAATATTCTAGAATTGCATAATATTCATGAATATTTTAGAATTAATCTGAATATTCATGACTAATTCAAGTACATGAAAGCAGGGTGCAGTTGGAGTATTGGAACATGTGGTATTAACATTGGCTCCACATTTCTCTGGAGAATTCACCCAAGTGGTTGGAGCCCTGAGCCCAGTGACTGGAGCTGTAGCCCTGTGAGTGGAGCCGCAAGCCCTAGTATTTGAGCCTTAAGCCCCATCTTCAAAAAAGATGAAACCCGGACCCAAGACTGCCTGTGTTATCTCCAAAGGAATTTCCATCCTAGCCAAATCCTTCAATATAAAGTAAGTGAGAGTCGAACCGTCAGTCTGAAGAGAACAACCCAAGGACGATGGAAACGTCGGAAAAACAAAGAAGCAAAAACATAACATGAGCACTGCACAGAAAAGAAAATGAAGACACGCACATATACAAAAATGAACAACACGGACACAAAAACCATGGGTGATATAAGGTGCACCGGTAGAGTAAGGATCTCTTGCTTCTTATAAGACACCCGTCGTGTTGAACATGTCAACTCCGGTAGTAAAGTCAAATCCGATAGAGGAAAAACAAACTTTCGTGGCAAAGAGAAAGATCTATTGTCTGTAGATGATGTTCCTTCATTTAACAATCCTCAATTTAAGGATAACCTTCATCTTATATACCCAAACGAAATCGAAATTTAAGAGACTACTGATACACCATCATCAGCATCATACCTGGACCTATACCTCTACATTAGTAGTTGATATGGGAAAAAGCCGCAGGTTTTCAAAAAACGTTTTT
>MJUU01064513.1:0-12731 GCA_002080025.1 Modiolus philippinarum | reverse complement strand
GGTCATGGAGATAGTAGTCTACCTGTATTGGGTTTTATTCGTATGTTTGCTATACTATAGGGAAACGGGACAGATAAAGGGGAGGTTTGGGTACCAATAAATCGGTTTAACCCTACCGCTGGCTTTTGCTAGTACCGGTACCAAGTCCGGCTGTCCGAGTTCCTATAGTTGTTTACGTTTGTCTTTTGTCTTATTTGTGTCTTTCCTGTGTATTTTCCTACCGGATTGTGGCATGTAATTATACTTTTCAGCCATTGTAGGTGTTTCCTGTTGTCCCTTTTATTTCATCAGTGAATATTAATTTCACAATACTATTATGCTCAATGTATTAAAATTGACTTGTTGAGAGTCCTGTGATTTTTGGCTCAATTGGCTATGCTAGGGTGAGCAATTGCTATCACTGGGTGTCCGTTGTCCGTCCGTCCGTCGTTAGCTCACTTTAAAAAATCTTCTCTTCTGAAACAACGGGGTCAAATGAAAGCAAACTTCAACTGAATAATCACTTGGGTATCTGGTTTCAAAATTTTTAGTTTCTATGTCTTAGGTCAAGCAACATGGCTACCATTACTAAAAATAGAACATAGGGGTAAATTAGTTTTGGCAAATAACTCAAAAACCGTAACAGATATCAAAAATTGGACTCAGTAAAATGATCAGCATAGCAAGATCTACCCATGCCGTAATTTGGAAGAAACTCTGATGTCCAATCTTAGCCCTTTTTCCGTAAAATTTTCAAAATTTGACATTTTTTTGTTATTAAAAATAGTATAATAGATGTTCAGCAGGTAAAGATATACCCACATGGAAATTTTGAAGAAAATCCAAGTACCTATATTTGAGTTACGGCCCTTTATTGGTCAATTTTTTCATGATTTTATACTTTTTGTCCTATATTTCAAAAACGCTTCAAGACAGAGGACAGGTTTAAATTGCAAAAATGTTCAGCATGTAAAATCCTACATTCACTGAATGTTAAGTTTTCCAACCTCTTTCAAGATAGCCGCAAGGAGGGTAATTTAGTTTACCATTTGACCTAAATAGAAAATTTATACAAAGAACTTCTTCTTGAGAATTTGAACCAAACTTTACATGACTGATGCATATGAGGTTCTGACCAAGTGTTGTTACTTTGGTACCGATTCGTCATCCAACATGTCCGCCAGCAGAGACCTTAATTTTAACATTGGACCCTATTGGAAAATGCATACAAAGAACTTTTACTTGAGAACCACTGAATGGATTTGAACCAAATTTGGCATAAATGATGCTAATGAGGTGCTGACCGGGTGTTGTAATTTTTTTGCCGATCAATCATCCAACATTGTGGAACTACATTTTATCATTGGACCCTAAGGGAAAATGCATACAAAAAACTTCTTCTTGAGAACAATGAATGGATTTGAACCAAACTTGGCATGAATGATGCTTATGGGGTGCAGATAAAGAGTTGCTACTTTCGTGCCGATCCATCATCCAACATTGCCGCCAGCGGGGAACTAAACTTTAACACTGTGCCAAATTGAAAAAAGAATACAAAGAACTTCTTTTTGTTGAAAACTAAGGAGTATCTCCCTCATGCAAAGCTCTGTTCTTAGCTGATTTTGGTTTTATATTTAGATCATATTGGTTATTTGTTCTCTATCAGTTTTTACATATCTTTGAATTTATGGTCTTCCAAACGTTAAGATTTTATCTGCACTGAAGAGACATAAGTTGTCGAAATATGCATATGCAGAAATTGAATTCACAGTAACTTCGGTATTTAGTTATTTGAGAACCACTGCATTGATTCGAACCATATTTGGCTGTTACTTCAGTGCTGATCCATCATCAAACATTGCCACCGGCAATAGATTGGAACCTAAGGGGGAAAAGCATACTAAGATATAATAGAAAAACACTGAATGGATTCATTTTAAACATTGCATAAATGAAACTTGTGATATTTTGAACAAGTTTGTTACTTTGCTGCTGATCCGTCTTCCAACATGATCACCAGTAACAAGACTTAGTTTAACATTGGACCCAATGGGAAATGCATAAAAAGATTTTCTGCTCTGAAACTGCTTGAACACTTTCAGTACAATTTTAATATGATAGTCCCTGGGTGACCCTCTTCAAAGTTTTATGTAAAATAGCTGCCAGCAGGGAACGTAGATTAATATAGGCCCTGCAGTTTGGAAACTGCATTCAAAAATCTTCTCTGAAACTGCTTGAACAATTTTAATTGAATTTTATAAACAGTTTCTGACTTTTATGTACATATTCCACCATTCCATCAATTTGGAATTATATTGCTGCATAGGACCCAGGTGAGCGATACAGCCTCTTGAGGGCCTCTTGTTTATATGTTGTGATCGTCTTCTAATCTTCTCTTTGTTGGACACCATATGACAGCGCTTGCAATAACACTTTGTCAGTTAATTTATGCTTATTGATAATCCAGCATCCATTGAGTAAGTAAAAACATGGACGTAGCGTGGTGAGACATCGTGCAGTGACATCCACTCAAACCTGTGCTAGGGGCCGTCTTGAAGCAGGAAAGCACATTGGTGAAGGTCTCACGGTGACTTCATGATGGAGAATAATAATAAACAAGCATGACATTATCAACGACACAAAGAGTATTGCTTTGTTGCATTTAATAGATCTAGCCCTAGAGATCATCGAAATAAAACAACATTTCTAGATTTTATTACGTACTGTGTCAATCATTTGCATCAACTTATGTTTAAAATTTAGAAAATAAGTCAGTAATGAATTACATTCTATTACATTTGTGTATTATAAATCATCTTGATAAGCTGCACTATATTTAATTGACCGTAAAATTTTATGTAAAGTTTTTTACTGTGGCCTGTATGACATTTCATGTGTCTTGTTTATTTTTTACTTGTCAAAAAATCTAAATTTTATGGAGTCTGCATTGTCTCCATATTGGCAACTCCCAAGACTTTCAGCATTTTTTTTTTTCATTCAACGCAATGTGAACCATAATGTCCTTGCTATGAAGTAAAACCACATCGATACGATGCCCCAGTTTCCCTATCTGACTTATATCCATTTTCTTGGAGCTGGTCGACTTTTTGGCATGAATGTTAAGAAACAGTCCATTTTATAATATTATTTATGTATTGGAATTTAATATTTGCGTAGTACAGAAAACTAATGTTTTATTCACGTTTTTGATTATGTTCAAAATTTGGCACGTTTTTTTTACAGGTAAATTGTGCGACACGCCAGTAGGTCTGCCTCTCTCGTCATTTCCACTTTCTTTTCCGTATTTCAGCCCGGCAGTCCCTTAGTCGAAGGCCATACGGCCATAATGTTGGGCATTCATCACTTCTTCCCATTTTTTGTCATTTTTAGATGTTTTGTAATTTGTATAAATTGTGTTTTCCACTTTTCAATCGTGGCCAACTATACCATTTTTATTTGTTTGACTTATATTCAGGTATTGTGACAAGAAAGTGACTTCTGAGTTATCGATAGGTTGTGGGTTTCATTGCTTTTTGTCTTACCTATGTCGTTTTTATCCCTTTCAGTGACAGTCACAAATTTCAATCTAATATCCTTTACGTCTGTAGTTCACCCCCGTCAGGATATTGGGAAGATTGCTAAAAAGGAAGTGAATAGATACACATAAATAAATTCTGTTTTCGATCGCAGTTTTGAAGCTTTCTCTATTGTTTGGTGGGAAAATATTTGTCTACAAATGCATTAATTGATACACCAAAAATTCATGTACCTGGTTGAATTTACCATTATGGATGGCTTTTATTCTTTCGTTTGCCTATGGTGAATGGAAGGATATGGAGTAAATACACATGGGACAAAGTCTCTACAAAAACACAGTAATGCAAGCAAAGGAACAACACTTTTATTGTCGTTCTTCATCTTGAAGTCAGCATGAGGCCTTCAACGATTAGCTTAGCTCATACCTCATAGCAATTTCAAGACGGCCCCTAGCATCGGTTTGAGCCGAATTCTTTGCTAATTGTCGAACAATTACACCTTTATTTACTTCTACAGAATACATTTTAATGTTTTTGGTATTTTACAATGGCCTGAACTCAAATTTCAAAATCTTTCATTTTTAGCTCACCTGACCTAAAGGGTCAGTGTGAGCTATTGTCATCACTTGGGGTCAGTCGTCCGTCGTCCGTCTGTTAACTTTTCACATTTTCATCAACTCCTCTGAAACCACTGTAGCAAATTCAAGGAAACTTTACAGGAATGATGTATGGAAGGTCCTGAACAAAGATTGCTCATTTCGTTCCAATCCGACAAAAACATGGCCGCCAGCGCGGAACTTGAATTTAAGATTGGACCCTATGGGAAAACATCATTTTCATCAACTCCTCTGAAACCACTGAAGCAAATTCAACTAAACTTCATAGGAATGATATATGGAAGATCCTTTACAAAGATTGCTCATTTCGTTCTGATCCGACAAAAAAAACATGCCAGCCAGCGCGGAACTTATATTAAACATCGGACCCTATGGGAAAAACGTCATATTCATCAACTCCTCTGAAACCACGGAAGCAAATTCAACCAAAGTTTACAGGGAAAAAGTAGGGAAGGTCTTTTACAGAGATTGCCAATTTCGTTTTGATCAGACAAAAACAAATGGCAGCCAGGGCGGAACTTATATTAAACATTGAACACTGTGGGAAAAACGTCATTTTCATCAACTCCTCTGAAATCACTGAAGCAAATTCAACCAAACTTTTCAAGTATGATGAATGGAAGGTCCTTTACAAAGATTGTTCATTTGTTCCGATCGGACAAAAAACATGGCCGCCTGCGCAAAACTTATATTTAATGTTGGACCCTATGGGAAAAACATCATTTTCATCAACTCCTCTGAAACCAATGAAGCAAATCAACCAGACTTTACAGGAATGATGTATAGAGGGTTCTTCACAAAGATTGTTCATTTCATTTCAATCCGACAAAAAATCATGGTCAATATGTAGAACATCGAAAACCCTGCTGTTCAGCATTTTGTCAGGTGAGCGATACAGGCTCAGTCTCTGGGCCTCTAGTGTTAAATTTGGATCATGGATGCGGGTATGTCAACACATATAAAATTAACTTGCAAAGTGTTCTTACAACTGCTGTCATCCAGTGCCTGACAAAAAGACACATACATATAAATAACAACATGGCACTCATCGAGTCGATTTCTAAGAAGACTTAGCAAAATAGTGAGATGAGGGTATTATAAACAGGTGGTCAGAATAGCATTTTGAAATTAAATAGAAAAAAATGCCAATGTCGGCACATCTTTCGGTTTATGGATTCTAAATGTCTGTACGTTGTGGAATTTGCCTTTAACGAAAAAAATAATAATATCAATATTTAGTAATATAAACAATGAATCAAGACTTTCCTCTTATCTGATTTTATGTGAAAGTTATTTTCTTTTCAAACAATAATTCGGGTATATTTGGCGACAACAAACATTTTTACCGAATTCAGGCATATATATGATCTTTGCATTATTGATAAAGAATTTAACACAAGACAATAGATTTCAATAGGTGATTTGCCAATTACCGACTTTGGTTCCGTTCTTTAAAATTATTACTCAATCAACGTCACGTGACACCGGACAGGTTGTCACATTTACCGAAGAAACCCTTATAAATCAGCATTCTGGCTCATGAGATCTATTGGGATATAAAAAAAAACAAACAGGCACATAAAAGGATATATTATTTTGATAAATCTCACCAAAGATGAAGCTTGGAATCCGTGCAGGTCAAGAGGAAATAATTTTTACATTTTGGTTAGTTTACGTTGGAAACTACCCGTGTTTGTCCGGTCTAGAGTTGCTTCCCTTTGCCCAAGTTTGTAAATCGCAAGGTCAAATTCGGGAATTCCGCTTGAATTGGCAAATGGTCTATTTGCACAGAAATCAATTGTCTTTTTTTCTCTTGTTTCTTATCTTGATGCCGTTCATAACAAGCTCATTAGGGCTTACAGTTGTATCCTCTTTAGAAAGCAATAAATGACCAGGAATAGTTTTTTAGTATCATTTTCCACTAATGGATGATGCAAGATGAATGAACTTCAAGAATACCATGCTATTTATTATTTTCGATGTTCATCATAAGTTTTTAGTGTCAAGTTATATCTTTTTACTGTTTTGCTGTTTTATTCGTTGCAAATTAGTTTCTTCTCTTGTTGATGATTACAAGTTGCAAACTAAATACATAAGAAACGCTAACAACGGCAGTAAAATACCGACGGAACGATGAATTTTGTCATTACAAAAATGCAGACGTGGCAACAAAACACGAGGACAAAGGTAAACAAAGACACAAGAAATAACAAAATGCTAAAAAAAATGCAAGAAAATTAAACGTTAAGAAATGGTATGGGCCTTATCAAACAAGTTAAGTATATCTGTTTCACACGCAATTTCTTCGAAAGACCTGTATTAATTCAGGGTCATTTCGGTTAAAAAATTTTCTTTCGTTTTGCACCCGTTTTGTATTTTTGTCCATTGCATTTCGTCTTTTGACAAATCGGCTCGGTAATTTAATCATTTCCCGAATTTTGCTACAAGATTACCTAAACTTAAATATGTTTTCGTTTCATGTTATCTACTTCATATTAATTCATTGAGCGAAATGATCGTTTGGAGGTTTAAGAATAGATATAATTAAGTGATCTAGTTTACACTTATCATTGCAGGGATAGTTGTTTTCAGATTACAGAACGAAAAGTGAGTTGTATGATTCCAATATACATGCACAATATGCCATTCTCCTATAGAACAGTACAGTACAAATTACTTGCCAAAGACTCAGAAAACCGCTTAAGCTGAAGCCATGTTTGTCCTCGTACAAAGCAGGAATTTCTTGAATAGAATTAATGCAGCTTTTGGTCCTCATTCTGAATTTTATTTTTTTAATCTTTTATGCTGATATATTCATACTTGATGTGTGCTTGAAAGAAACAAAAAAGTCTGTTAATTATTGTTGCTTTGGTTCGGATGACATATCGACATTTTTGTCAACATGCTTTATTTTAAATGTTAAAAGTTAGACAACAAGTCAATGTTCAATTACACCGTGCAAATCATTGCCAGTACTAGTAATACTTTCTGATCGATTAGTTGGTATTTTGTAAGTTTTTGAACTTTTATATTATATTGATTAGAAATATATGATAATATTTTACGAAAGGATATGGAGTAAATGAACATGAGACCATAACACACATATTAACTCCAACTGCAATAATTTTAATGAGCTGTATGGCCATTTCGGAAATTAATTCCTCATCAGCAGCACTAGAACCCTAACAAAGGAAATCCATATTTCAAAAAATGTTTAAAATGCATAAAATCAAACGAAATCAGAATAATCAGTAATATCAAATATAGCTAAGCACAAGAACCCCAATCTTCGATTGAATTCCTTTGACACCTGTATAATGTATGAAATTTTCTATATTATCTGAAAAAACCTTGTTGTTTAACTGTATCTAATAGAAAATGATTTTATTTTGTGAATAGAGTATATGAAGATTCTACAAATGATAGAGCAGACCAGCATGTATATAGTGAAATGAACAGACCCAACAATCATGTTTACAGTGAAATGAACACTAGTGCTGGAGTAAACAATGTCCAAAATGATGAAAAATATTACAACTTATGACAAAAATTTATTACAAAATGTGTGTGATAATCAAAAACGATTTGTGAAAAAGTAAACCATTTTCTGTTGTAGTTCAATTTGTGGTTAGAAAGTTATGTTTTATAGTGAAGTTGTAGGAATGCCAACTTTATAATAAGTAAACAATTACATTTGGTTCTGTTAACTCTTGGTGATTTTTTAGCACCACATGGAAGACAAATATTATGCTAACCGCAGAATTGTTCATTATGATATTAACATACCATTAAACACATTAAACATGGTTGACAGAATGAATGGTAGCAGTAGTAACAGCTGAGCCTTTAATAAATCAAATATAGATGACCTAACTATTGATTAAACTTTATTAATAAAGTTATTCAAAACTAGCACTGAAATTACCGTAAATGTCAAATTATTCTCAAAGCCACATTGCAAAGGCCATTTAGCATGTAATTATCTTTTCGGTAATAAATACCATCTTGTTCATTTAATCTTAGTGTTATTTCATCAATCATATTGCCCTTTGTATTAGGAATACCTTAAAGTTATTTGTCATATTTTGTTCATGTTCCTCAATATTTGTCTCTTTATTTTAGCCGAGTTTCAACAAAATGACACGCAGTGACTTGAATGGTGTGTGTGTGCGTTGGAAACAACCTTAATTTCTTTCTAAAATGGTGGTTTACAGTGTAAGATGACCCCTGTAAGATCTGTGCACGCAACCTCATCTTACACGGGCCAACCATAAGTGTTCATTTTTGTGATAAAACAATCGTTACTTAACTAAAGGTCATAAAACACTGAAGTCACAATGTAAAGTAGGGGTTATGTACATGGCGACGACGTTGTTCATACGGTATAGGTTTACAGGTGTTTCTTTTCGGTTTTTACGGAAGAAATAGGAACTTGCATTTGTTCAAAATTAAAGATCGGGATATCTTTCACTCGTGTTTGAATTTATACGTCTTTTTCTCTTGGTTAGCTACACTCAACTCGAGAAAAGTATAAAATTCTTACACTCATCAAAAATATCCCGATTTTTTATTTGATCTTATGCCATATCCTTTTAATCTTTATTTTTTGACGAGGGTTTCTAAACAAATAAGCTGAAATCTTTTACAACAAAAACAAGGTTCAAGATCTAATTATGGTTATAGCAAACAAAAACTTTTTGTTAAGATGTTTACATAAAAACTAACCATCTGATCATATTTCGTAATAACAATATAAAAATACCTTCAGCTTCAGTTTTTGCAACAATTTTAACTTTGCTTGAATTGACTGTACCAAACAGATATTTTTGTGCTGTAATTTACAATATTATTGTGTGATATGTCTCACTTTATAGAAACTTTGTTCTATAATAATATTTATTTATTCATAATTTATATTTTAAGAACCATGTTTAAATTTGTGCTAATAAAGTTCATTACAAAAAATATATATAAAAATACTTGTTTTAAGTGTGTTCGTTTTGTTCATATGTATTCGTGTCTCCATTTTTCTTTTCTGTGTTGTACTTTTTGTGGTGTCTTTGTATCTTTGTGCTTCTGATGTTGCCATTGTCTTAGATTAGATTTTTTAGACGAACGACAGTTTCTTTTCATGAATGGCGGTTCATGGCCTTTTCCAAATAGTGTTCATTATTAGTGATTATATAGTGTTTATTGCCTTTGATCATGTAAACTATTGATGATTGCATGGTAGTTTGTTTTCTAGGATGTTGTTTATTATTGTTGATAAAAAAATTAACAGAGTTGTCAAGAGCTGAAGTCCATGAAACAAAAAGACAAATCATTTGGATCACGGTAAAAACTGTCGACTGCAGTTGTCCTGACATGGTAAAGGAATTTCAAAATAAATGGCGGGTTAAACCGGTTTCATGGCGCGCCTTTTCCTTGTTGCTTGTTTTCTCATTTAGTTTCCGGTATTGATAATTTTTGTTTTCAGATAGTTCCCGTACTTGTTCTTTTTACTGTAGTTTGTCTTCCCTGATATTGTCCGTTTATACTGGTAATTTTCATTTCTGACGAATTTTAATTTGTCAATCCCTTTCCAGACCAGTTGATGAAAACCATATCCTATCAAAAAGCATTAGAACATATACTTTTTCCTTCACTTTTAGAAGTTCGAGTTAGTAGTAAAACGAACAGATCAAGAGGACAACTATAAAAGATACACACCAAAAAAAAATTTTGTTACCCTCCCCAAAATGTTTTTACCCCCAAAAAATTTTTTAAAATGCCAAAATAGTATACTCTCCACTCTACGTCATAATGTTAGTTTTTGTAAAGCTGTGAAAATTCGAGAAATTAACCGAAGGCTTTATTGTAGCATAATTTATTGACAAAACTAATCAGACACATTTTATACAAATTTCTTTTAAATAAAGTAATAGAATTTAAAAAAAACTAAAATAAAGCTTCATCAAGCCTATTAATTACGTGACGGCACAAAATTTAACATATAATTAATTTGCTAAGGGATTTGTAGAGTTCCCTATCATCCTCCTTCCCTAGTCATGCCAAGGATACCCTTTTGTTTTGGATAAATGACTAATATGACTAATTGAAGTTCTTCTTAGTCAATAAAATATATAATAAATATCAACTTATAAAATATCAAATGCTATATTAGATTATAAAGTTATTAAGTAAAGATTAGTCTACAATCCCTCCCTAGCCAACTCCTTAATAATAGTGCGGAGGCAACAAAAAGGATAGTAGAGGTAGCTTTAAATTAGAATTAATAACATATCGTGCATGTTGTTTTGTAGACTTTATTACTACTCTTGCTCCAACTACTACATACTCTACTACTACTACTACAAAGCCATCAATACCAACCAAAGACGACGGTAGCAAGGATGACGAAGGTTAGTATATAGTTATTGGATAAAGTAATGTTGTTTACGAATGATATACTGTCTCAAAAACTTAAACATGGAGGGTATGTTAAGTCACTGTTGCAATTATCACGACAGAAGTTTTACCGTCGTCACCACGATTTGACAGACCGTTACAATGTCTCTATTTCACAAATGAGAATAGATATATTTGGTTAGATCCGAAGTTATTAATAGACAGACTAACACCGACTGTGATAAAACCGGACTTTCCACTGGCAGTGTGACCGGTGCCAGGCTTCGAACAGATCATGCTTACCTTTCCGGAGCACCTGATGAAACCTCAGTTTTTGTGGATGTTCACACCTAGTGCTTTAGTTCTTGTTCATTTTTGTTTATTTGTTTTGTCTTTGTCATACTGTCATAATTCGTGTTGGATATAAATTGCCGGTAGTCGTTTGCCGATGCATTTAGAATTCGCCCTTTCCTCGTTCTTACTTCGGTATTCGTTTGCCGATGTATACAATTGCTCCTGCCATGACTACTCAACTTTTTTCTTCTGTAAACCCAATACAACCAACAAACTAGATAACTAAATACCGAAGTTACTGTGAATTTAGTGTCTGCATATGCGCATTTCGACAACTTATGTCTCTCCAGTGCAGATAAAATCAAAACATTTGGATAAACTCAATTTACGAAGGTACAATCTTTCTAAAAGTCGGACAGTATCACAACGAATCACCTTTTTCTTTCTTGACTTTACCAAGGAATGTCTTTTCTTAAATTACGATTTTCACTTTGAGATTTGTTGTTTTGCCCTATGATAAATTCCTGGTCCGACTACAACACCTTGTACTACTACTTCTACTTCTACTTCTACTCCTGCTAAGTCTTCAGTACCAACCAATGACACAAGAAACAAGAAAAATAAAGTCATCCCTATTAAGCTGGGTAATGTTTTTTACAGGTAAATGTTCAAATATCAAAAACCGTACCTAACATTATCCTGAACCGGGACAAAACGTTATCCAATGTTAGTTAAAATAGGAAATTTGTTAACATTTTTCTCGACAGGACTAAATATTATCAAACTGGACTATCTTCTTACCTAAAGTGTTCGTCGAAAACTCAGCTTAATAGGGGTGAAGGTATGTGTGTTTTTTTTCATTGGACAAAGTACTGTTGTTTTCGTACGCTATACAATTACTCATGTTTTAACTACTCCTTTCTTCCATCTATAAATCCAATACAACCGAAATACTGGACTTTTTTACGAAGGTACAATCTTTCTCAAGGTCAGACAATATCGCAACAAATCACTTTCTTTATTCTTGATTTTGCCAAGGAATGTAGAATCGAAAGTTAAATTTTCTTTTCTTATATTACGATTTTTTCTTTGAGATTTGTTTGCAACACCTAGTAAGTTCTATGATAAACCTCAGTCTTTATAAGCTAAATTTCATAGTTTATACTTTAAAACTACCCCTCTACTGAATACACTTGTTAACTAATTTCCCAATGAATAAAGGTTGCACTCTAGTAAATAGCCACAATGCAAATTCCCATAAGAACCCCCTGAACAGCAAATGCTGTCACTCAGAAATGAGGAAGTTTCATAAAGATTCTTATATTTCTTTGAAAAGATTCCCAAGAATAAAAAAATAGGGCTGTGCGGCATATTTCCCGACTTTGTATACTCCCAAATATTGACCTTTCAGGAACGTACAAATTTTTTAGCAAAAATTCTGTCCCTGCTCCACTGACTATTTGGCAGCTAGAAAACTTGTTCAAATAAATAACCACCTCTGATCCTTATTTTTATATTCTCAAAATACATCTCTATAAAATAACATATGCTTTGATTCCATGGCAACCATTATTTGTATGTAGTGCACATGAATATTCATGTGTATATTCTCCCCAAAAGAGGCGTGGTTTGTGAATTGTGTTTGTTTACCTTAGTGCAACCTATAATGTAGCAAGTGTTTTCGTTGTAAAATCTCATGAGGATTGTAGCCTGTGATTACAATTTTAACTTGCTGTAGGTGTTTGCTACTGTTTTTTCTTCTTACTAGGCTAAATAAAAAGTCCCATAGCAGAAGAAAAATAAAAGGGGAATTTCAAAACAAACCGTAAAAATCATTATGAGGCAGTATCATTAAGAAACTAGTAGCAGTAATTTAAAGGTAAATTAGATCATGTCGATTTTAAAACGAAAACGT
>MJUU01064510.1:0-20914 GCA_002080025.1 Modiolus philippinarum | reverse complement strand
CTCGCTGAGTCCGGCTCAGTACAGTAAAAACACTTGGTTTCTTACTGTCACCGTTACAGTAAAAACACTAGAACCAGCCTGAGTTCCAGACCTCATTTTGGACCACTGGTAGCACCGTTCCTGCTGCAGGCAACAGTTACAGGACACTGTTTCTTCCTGTTCCCGGACAGAAGACAACACCGTCACTCAACTACGGTAACACCGTTCCTATCCCAGGCGACAAAGCTACAACTTGATTAAGCGACGTTTCATCATCATGAATGTTGATCCAACAGATCTAGATATGCCCGAGGAAGCCATTTCAACAGTTCCGGACACCAGGGTCCGGACACTTACAGAGAAAGGGCAAGAACAATATTCACAGACATGTGACAAATATTGTCAAGACTTAGAATATTTGTGGACCATGCTTGACGCCCTGCTACAAGAAGCAGTTGATCCTCCTGCTAACTTAATGGACCAGTTAAGCCTGGGTCAAAACATTGCACAAGCAAACACCAGGTACCAGAAACAACTCACGGCCTATAAGGACTTCCTGAAATCCAGCAGGACTGAAGACAGCAAACATGAATTGGAAGCCTGTGCAACATTATCAGGCTTCCGCCAACAAAGGATAGATGCCACCCTGTGTAATCTACAGGAAACAAGTCAAGCTCTGACGCCTAAGAAAACACCAAAGGCACCTAGTAGCAACTCATCGTCCCACAACAGTAAATACAAATCACAAGGTGGGACGTCTACACGTACAGACGCTTCCAGTCTGGTTAAACGTAAGAAAGCAAAAGCTGAAGCTCTGAAAGCAAGCCTTGCTTTTGCAGAAAAACAGGCAACGTTGTCAAAACAGGAAGCCCTGTTAGAAGAGATGGAAGCATCGACAGCTCGGAAGAGAGCCGAGTTAAAGGCCGACCAAACGTTGCTACAGGCAAGAAAAGAAGCTGTCATGGCAGAAACTGAAGCCAAGATCCTGGAAGATAGTAGTCAAACAGGAGTTGATAGTGAAGACCAGCGAAGTCAGTTGCCTATAGATGAAGCAGACCCGCTACAACGGGTTCAGCAATATGTTGAAGAACACTCCTTCAATATTCCAAATGAGGAGGTACAAAATATCCCGTCAGTAGTATATGGGGCCTCAAGACCACCGGAAATTACGTCAACTCCAACAATAGGATATGGGTCCTCCAGACCACAGGAAGTTACATCAACTCCAACAGTAGTATATGGAGCACCGGAAGTAACATCTACTCCAGCTTATGCTGGACCAGTTCGTAAATCACAGTCTGTTACATTTCAGCTTAACAGAGATGCACAAGAATTTGAACCATCAGGTCAGCATTTGTCAGGTGACATGCCAATACCAAGTTCACAAGCAGTAAACCTGGAGGATGACAGGACTGTAAACCAGACTTCAGATATAACCAGATTCCTTCTCCATAATTTCAACGACCGTGCTGAATCCTACTTTGTGTGGAAAAATAGCTTCAAGTGAGTTGTTGACGAAGCCAAAGTGTCTGACTCACAACAGTTAAACCTCCTAGTAAAATGGCTGGGAGTTGAGTCTTCAAAACAGGCTGAAAGTATAAGGAGGTCATGTGAGAACCCCACTGAATGTCTGAGATTGCTGTGGGATCGTTTAGATACCAGGTATGGATCCCCTGAAATGGTGGAAGCGTCAATAATGGACAGAATGGCGAAATTCCCAAAACTGACAAACAAGGACAGTACACGTCTGTATGAGTTGTCCGATTTATTGTCGGAGATAGAGTACATCAAACAGAATCCTAAATTCCAGTCACTTCTGGGATATTTTGATTCTTCATCTGGGATAAGGCCAATTGTCAGTAAGCTCCCTTATGGACTCCAAGAAAAGTGGACAACGAGAGCCGCAAGGTATAAGTCGTCCAAGGATGTACCATTTCCACCATTCGCCGAATTCTCCAGATTCATTCGGGAAATGAGCAAAATTAAAAATGACCCCGGATTCTGTTATGAACAAGAACAACAAACAGCTCCAAAGTATCCAGGAAGGAAACCACCCGTGGCCAAAACCCGGGTATCATCTCACAAGACTGATGTCGACAAACCAAGTAAAGGCATTGGGGGCACCCTGCCCCAGTGTACAGAGAATGAAGCACCAGACAGGTGCATCATACACAACACAAGACATTCATTAGACGAATGTAGAGGATTCAAGTCCAAATCAATTGAGGAGCGGAGAGAGATCCTCAAACAAAACAACCTATGTTTTAGGTGTTGCGCCTCTACAACCCATAGGAGCAGAGACTGCCTTACACATAGTCAGGAAGGCATCTTCAGTTGGCCCCGCTCAACATCACGGCGGGGAGACTGTGCAACAGAACGGCGGGGAGGCAAGTAATGCCAACAATACTGACAGAACAGTAAACTCATCTTGTACAGAGATCTGTGGAAATAACACATGCAAATCATGTGCCAAGATCATCCCTGTCAGAGTACATCATGGGGACAACCCCAGCATAACCACTGAAATGTATGCAGTTCTTGATGACCAAAGTAATAGGTCCCTGGCATCACCAGATTTTTGAATTCTTCAACATCGAAGACAAACCAGAAAATTATACCCTGACCACTTGTTCAGGTCGTATTGCCACCAGTGGCAGGAGAGCCAATCATTGCATGGACATGAAGAATTAGAATTGCCAGTTTTAGTAGAATGTGATTATATTCCAAGCAGTAGAGACGAAATCCCGTCACCAGATTCTGCCAAACACTTTCCACATATGAAAGATATAGCTGGAAGAATCCCGCCAGTTAAAGATAGCAGGAAGATAATGTTGCTCATAGGAAGAGACCTTCCCGAAGTCCACCATGTCCTAGATTATAGATATGGATCACCTGGATCACCTTTCGCCCAGAAATTAAGACTGGGCTGGGTAGTCATCGGAGAAATCTGTCTGGACTATCAACATGCAACTCCAGACTTATCTGTGAAGAAAACATTTGTCTTACCATCTAGTCAACCTACGACGCTAAGACCATGTGAAAGTAAAATTGGTGTACGGGAACCAGATCCCGCTTGCTTCAATACTGCAACCAAAACAGTAGACATACCAGAATATGATATCTTTGCTAAGACAAAAGACGACGACAAACCAGGAATGTCGTATGAAGATAAAACATTTATGAAACAAATGGACAACCAGTTTGTAAGAGACTCCACAGGCAGTTGGGTATCTCGGACACCAAGACAACGACTTCCAAATAACAGGCAACAAGCTGTTAAAAGAGCAGAATTCCTCGAAAACAGTCTGAGGAAGAACGCTCTCAAAAGAGAACATTTCTTAGAATTTATGTCAAAGATATTAGACAACAACCATGTGGAAGTTGCTCCGCCATTGCAAGAACAAGAAGAATGTTGGTATTTACCGTTGTTTGGGGTATACCATCCCAAGAAACCACAGCAGATCAGGGGTGTGTTCGATTCCTCCGCAAAGTTCGACGGAGAATACCTCAACAGTGTTTTGATGTCTGGTCCAGACCTATCAAACAGCTTACTGGGAGTCCTGATACGTTTCAGGAGAGAGATGGTTGCTGTTACTGCTGACGTTCAGCACATGTTTCACTGCTTTGTAGTGAGAGAAGATCACAGAAACTACCTAAGATTCCTGTGGTATAAAGACAATGATATTGACAAAGAATTGATAGAGTACCGTACGAGAGTCCATGTTTTCGGCACCAGTCCGTCCCCAACAATGGCAACGTTGGGGCTACGCAAGACAGTACAGGCCGCAGAGCCAGAGTACGGCCAAGATGTTACAAATTTTGTGACTAAAGACTTTTATGTTGATGATGGATTAACTTCATACCCAACAGCAGAAGAGGCCATCAAAGTCGTCAAAGATACTCAAGCAGCATTGACGAAATACGGAAATCTCCGTTTGCACAAGTTTGCATCCAACAGTGCTGAAGTTATGTTTGCATTTCCAACGAGTGATTTAGCTACAAACTTGAAAGATTTAGACCTTGAAGCCAACAATAAACCACTCCAGCGTAGCCTTGGATTAATATGGGATGTCAACACAGACATGTTCCTATTCCAGCTATCGCTGGACACGAAACCTATAACAAGACGTGGTGTATTATCTACGATAAACAGCATTTATGATCCACTTGGATTCTTAGCCCCAGTGATCATGCAAGGGAAGCTGATTTTACGAAAGATGACTTCAACAACAGTTGATACGGACGAACTAGTCCCAGATGACATTGCACCAGAACGGGAACTGCAAGACCTAGAAACATTACACGATGGTGAGATTCGTACTCATGTTTCTTCAGATATTTCTGTTGCTAAAACAATCGCAGCACCAGATAATCCTAACATAGGGACTGAGAGATTCCAGAACTTCTCAGACTGGAGTGCCCTTATACATGGAATTGCATTCCCGAAATGTTCGTCCCGTTTACGTCTGAATGGAAGTTCAAAGCTTGAACCTGACAACACTTCACTTCAAAAAGAAGAAGACTCCGTTGCGTCATCACTACAACGTGAAGTTTACGAAGAAGATACAGACCGTATAAGTTTCAATATATCTACTGGCGAAAGAAGTTCAACTGTCAATCTAAATCCGCTTTTGGATGAAAAAGGACAAACTTTTCCAGATACTTCTCCGGATATTCCCGTTACAAGAATATGCATAACTACAAATAATTCCTTCGTAGGAAGAGGAAGATTCCAGCTCATCTCAACCTGGATATCGCTATATTCTGTTTTACAGTATTTATCTTTCATCTGTGAATTCAAGATCAGTTAACGATCACCGAGATAATTCGTCTAGTGGAAGATAGTGTACAAAATGTATATAAATTGTGAATAATTATATTCAGGAATATTGTGAATAGAATAAAATAAATTTATTCAGATATCAGACGGGGAGTGTATTGTCACGATTAGTGTATTGTTACATCTAAATTTATCTTTATATGTATTATGGGAAGTATTCCGTATGCATCGTATGCCCGGGACCGAATGACACATCTTTGCTTTTCCCTATTTCACCTTTCTCACGTATCATCAGATCATACGACAGGCAAACGTTTTGTCCAGATATTAGTTTGGAACTTAGAACCTAGTTCAACAACAGTGTAAGTTTAATAATTATACTTTCATTATATTTGGATGAAGATTAATTCGTTTAACGTTACTTCACAACAGTTTATTGTGAATATCAGCTCTAACGTTGATTGCATAATCTGCTATAAATATCGATTTAACGAAATATTCATCTCACACAGAAACATACAACTATTGATTATAATTATATTTACAACTTTCATCACAGTATTTCAAAGTTTATTTATGAGAGTAAGATAAACAACCGTTATTCAGTTGCATAATTCGTATAAATATAGAATGTACGGCAACCAATTAGTGACATTTAAATACATCCAGATATAATTATGGAACACATATTCCGTGTGTTACAGCAATTCAACTGTATTCTTCCGTGACTATACCGGAACTCCATGTATAATATTATACACAGACACACGTCATATTTGTGTTTATTTATGCAAATTATTGTGTATTTAAATATGTTGATATTCTACTCATAATTACGGTAGCCTAAGATGACTATAAATTCTCATTATTTTGGACACATAACTTATGATTGTTAGTTATTGTATTTTTCAGGTTTTTACCAATTGTTCACCGGCTAATTAAAATAGTTGATCCACACTGGGTTCTTATTTTGAATTGGGCCAACGAACTAGGTTAAGCTCGCTGAGTCCGGCTCAGTACACCGCCCTTGACGATTTCACCCTACTTTTCCAGTGGCAGTCAAGAGTTTCCCGTCCAATGGCCCTTTCCATACCCCAAAGTGATTATTTATTAACAAACTTGTTCTCGTCTTGATATAGCTGAAATATTGCTGAGTAGTCAATCAATCAATCAATCCTTTTGTTTGTGATTTACTCTAATTTCTTATATGACCCACACCTTTTTTTATTCAGTATTGCTGAAATGAAAGTCGTTTATTATTTTCCATAACACTGATTAGGTTCAAGATTTTTCATATTGATTTTCGCATGTCATTGATTAGTTTTATATACTTATGACGAACATGCCCGGATGATATATTTTACCTTCATGTCTCTCGCTTATTGTCATGGTCCCTATTTAATGTTTTCAATTTATCTAATATTTTTAGACTTTAGCCGTATGGTTTTAAATTTGTCTTGATTTGGCACTGCTTTTCCTTGATTTAATGGGGAATAAGCTGTTTTTGCTACATGTAAAGTGTCCGTTGAACAAATATTTACATTTCTACGGTTTCTTCAGAAACACGGTATTCTTATAGACGTTTTTTTTTCCTTCAGTGTAATAATTACACAATAGTTTAAAAATTCATAAGGGAACTAGGAGATTTTGTTTCCATGAGATGTAATATATTAATGACAGCTCATGTATTTTATGTTGGGGTGTTTTAAGCTGAAAAGAGTAAGAATTTTTTCGCTGCCCATTCGTGACAGCTCTCAGTTGAAATTCATAATTTTTGTACATCTGACTTGTATAATGTAATGTTATATTTCTTATAATTTTACGATAAAGGACTGACACTTTGAATTTTGACTTCCGTTTTCAAGAGGTTTTAGGTTTGCTATTTGTTGAAATATTTTCTAAACTGAGTTCCTCCCCAAAGCACCCCGGAGTAGAAATAAGACCTGCTTTCTCTGGCCTAGGGATGTGTAGACTCCTAAACGGGGCTTAACCGGGAGATTCGCAGGATAAGAAGATAGGACTTGCAGTGTGGAGTTGGTAAAATAATTTTCCCAGGTAGAGATGAATGCTCTATTTTTTTTTTTAGATCTGGTGTACTTGTAAACGATATAATATCTCATGTGTACACTTTTTACAATTACTATTATCTAAATTTATGTAAATTCTAAAACCGAAGGATGAACTCTCACCACCGTAGTTTTGTCCTAAGCTATATTTGATATTTCTGATTTTTTCGGATTTCTCTTGGTTTTATGAATTTTAAACATTTCTTGAAATTATAGATTTCATTTGTTTGGGTTCTAGTGCTGCTCATGAGGAAGTAATTTCCGAAAGGCAATACAGCTCATTAAAATTATTGCAGTTGATGTCAGCATATGTGCATGTTCATTTACTCCATATCTTTTCGTAAAATAATTGGTATCCCAGACAACAGGGTATAAACTATCCAAAACTGCGTTTCAACCCATCTAAAAGTCCTTTTCAATATTTTTCAAAGGATAGCAGACTACCTTGGAGTCATACAGATGAATACATTGCGTGTCTCTTTACCAGATTCAATCAAAACTAGTCACCTGAATCGGTTTTCAGGGGGTCATGCTACACAGCTGCCGAGTGCGTCTCCAGCTGGTGGATAGGGGAATGTCCTGTTTATGCGGGGTGGTCCGGTTATAATACGGAAAGCTTGGCCGCGAACCACAATAGCCGAACTGTGCAGAAACACCACGCTCCATGCACTATGGGCTACTACTAACTCGATGACCACAATCTTGAATGGAGAAAAAAGAATGCGAAATTTTGATAGATGGCTCAAGGGGTGGTCGCCGCTAACCTGCCGGCTAGCTCAAGAAGTCTAGTCTGCTAGTAGATGACTGTAGCAACGGAAGAAAAATCAAACTCAAAACTCAAGACTCGTCATAAATTTCAGTAGACATTGGTGGAATCGGTGAGAGTCCAGTATGCATGTAAAATTTCTACGCGAGAGTTGGAATGCGTCCGGTCCGATCAATGGTCTGGTCATACCAATTCTGACTTGAATTTGCACAAACTAGCGTCTTGTTTTTGAATAATACTCAAACAAATGTTTATTCAGCGCATTTTGTGTCAATCTAGTGGCTCGGCACCTTGAGCGATTTTCAAGGGCTCCGGTTACAGAGCTGCCGGTGCGTCCCCAGTTGGCGGATGGAAAATACCTGGTCTTTGTGGGGAAGTCAGGTCATTATACGGAAAGCCTAACTCCAAACTATTTCGAGTAACACCATGCAGTATAAGGACCCTTCTATATTGTTCAGTAAGGAGAGCAGAGTCAAATGGTGTCGTGTAGAAGACTAAACTTCCTGCCCCTACCCATTTCTCCCCTTTCTAGCGGCAATCAAAACTCGTTCCCTCGGTTCTTTCTTCTTTCACTCACATTTTTTGCATGGATTAGCTTGTTTTCGTCCTGATAGAGCTGAAATATTACTCACTTGACGTTTAACTATTAAGTAATCAGTCGAACAATTTAGAGGCGGGTTTTCTAACAGTGCTTCATGTTACGCCCCGCTTGAGTACCATCCTAGCATCACTTTCTTATTATCCGATGGGTAACCTGGGAATAAAACCATCGCCATAAGTTGGCACTCCGTATTGGGGGAATGACTTGGATGTTTTATTACATTGTATATAAAATATCAGTTCAAACAACTCCAACAGAAATTAGAAATGAAAATCAGATGACTCTTTTTTTGAGTGAGGCAAAAACTTTGGTAAAGATTCTGTGTATTGTCACCGGACAAACTAATTTGAAAATTATTCCGTTTCCGGTAGAAAGAACTATTCAATGCTTTTCTTGTACAATGAAACAACTCTCCAGAATGCGACCGGGTGAATTTCTTTTTCAAAATCTTTTATTTAAAAAATCAGCACTTGAATACTTCCAAAAGAATTTATAGAGATGGTAGTAAGTACCTTTCATTATGAGGAAAAAAGGGACACAAGGGCACCGAATTAAGGTGTAACGTTGTGGTGCGCACAGGGCCTCCTATCGGGATTGTCTAGAACAGAAACTGCAGAAATCGGTGACAATCTCGAGATTGCTTCAGACTTATTTGAATTAATTTCTATTATCCCTGTTGATGTATCTTCTAAAGTTTTTTTTTTTTTTTATTTGCATCAAAAGTAAATATTCTGCTACTATCTGTTTCATTTTTCGATCCTGGCACAGTAGTGGTTTTGTCTATTTTAATTTTTTTTTTCAATCTGTCTGGAGAGTTTTACAGAACGCAATAAAACAGGAATACATTTTTTACTGAAATAAATTACGATTTCAGTAAAAAAAATTTTTTTTTACATATTTCTTTGCATTCGCTTTTTTGTGTGTTTTACACTCTGAAATAGTTTCTTTTATTTGTCACTTACTGTATAATCAGCAGGGTGTGCTTATTATACTGGTGACATCTGATCACATCTATGGGTTTCAAATTAGTACCGTGTTGTTTAATGTGTTTCTCCATTTTTAGCTCACCTGGCCTAAAAGGCCATACTAGCTTTTATCATCACTTTGCGTCTCTCGTCCGTCAACAACTCTGAGACTACTGGATCGATTGTGACCAAACTTGGTCAGAATCATCAACAGGGTATGCACCTTCAAAATCATGTTCGATTAGTCGGCTGGTCAAACAACATGACCGCCATTTCTGAAATTAGAACATGGGGGTAAATTTCAGTTTGGGGCCAATAACTCGAAAACCGTTACATATATAAAAAATCTGTCAAGAGTTAAAATGATCAGCATGATGAGATCTGCCTACCGTGTAATTTAAACAAAATCTGACACCCACCTTGGAGTTATCACCCCTTTTCCGTAAAATTTTAAAAAATTTTGTTTTTTTTTATTAAAAAAGTTGTAACAGATTGAGGTCAAGTGTATATTGCAAAAATGGTCAGCATATCAAGATCTATCCACCCTGATATTTCGAAGAAAATCCAAAAACCCTTGTAGGAGTTATTGCCCTTCTTTTCAAAATTTTCATATTCGTCTTTTATTTCCAAAACTATATTGCTGAAGTTGGCGTTAAACATCAATCAACCAAAACTATTTAAGATGAAGGTTAAATGTAAATTGATAAAATGCTGGCCTGGCTTGTGGCGACTTCAAAACTAATGTTGTGAATTGTTTGTTTATCGCCATCTTCAAAAAGTGCGGGAAAATTCAACATTGTCCATTTTCAATAAAATTTGGTGTCAAAGTAGATATTGATGTTCCGACTTCAAAACCGATGTTGAAAAGTCTTCTTTGACAGCCATTTTCAAAATGGCCACCAAAAAGCTGGGAAAATTCAACATTTTCTGATTTCAATGAAATTTGGTTTCCAAATAGGTATTGGTGTCGCAATTTCAAAACTGATGTTGAAAATTGTTTGCTGACTTCTTATTTTAAAAAGGCTGCAAAGAAGTTGGGAAAATTAAACATTGTCCGATTTCAATGAAATTTATTTTCCAAATAGATATTGATGTTACCCCGGTTTTGAAAATTGTTCGTTGACCGCCATTTACAAAATGATGTCTTGCCTTCAAAACTGGTGTCGAAAATGGTCCTTAGCAAGAACACTAAATACGGTTCACGATATTGGTGGTGTTCTAGCTACCAAAGTTTAAGAGACTGAAGTGCAACTGTATAACTTACAATGTTAGATTGATTGTGGCAACTGAAAGCCAGGTGAGCAATACAGGCTTCCGAGAGCCCCTTGTTCTTTTCTGTGTCGTACATGTGTGATGTTTTTGTTTCTTTGGGTTTTCGATGTTGCAATTCTCATTGGATTATTACTTTTTGCACTAACGGTACTTGAATAATACTGAAGGTATTGTTTCCAAGATAAATATAGACATGATAAACTTTGTAGGTCATTTCATTTACATGTAAAATTTCCTTTTTACAGATTTTAAAAGCTTCATAATACATGTATTTTTCACATCTAATTTGATTTAAATAAAAAAAAAATAACAAAATAAAGCAAAACTGTGTGTTGAAAATTCTATCCGCATGACAATCCGCAAAGATAAAGCTGAAATATTGATGAAGTTTGTGTTCAACACAAATTAATCAGATATCAGTTATAACTGGCATCTTTGTGCGATTGTTAGAAAAAGAAATGCAATGACAATTCCGACTTCATGTCTTTGTGCAATATAATTTTATGGTCCGCCAACTATTGAATACATTTAATAAGTCCCGGCACCTGAATCGGTTTTCATGAGTTCCAGCTACAGAACTGTCTGGGTAGTCAGGTCACAATACGGAAAGGCTGACCATGAACCGTTGTAGCCAATCTGTGTGGAGAAACGCCCTGCTCCATGCAGTATAAAGACCTCTTCTATATTTCTTTATGGAGAGCTGACGCATTGGGTGTCGTATAAAAGACTATTTAAATACCCTACCCCTACCCGTTTTCACCCTTTTTTCAGTGGTATTTAAAACTCGTTGCCATGTTTGTCCCTTCCCTTTCTCTCTTATTTTTCTTTTATATATATTATCGTCCAGATATAGCTGAAATATTGCTCACTGGACCTTATTCACCGGTTTGAGCGGAATTCATCATACAGAGACCGCGAAAAATTATTGGCAAACCGTGAGTAGAAACGTCGCAATCAATGCAGTATGATGACCTCATTTTTAATTTTAGAAAGAAGAACGGACCAAAAAAGGCCGTATGAAAACTCAAATTTCGCCCCTCTATATTACTTTTCTTTACAGTTTAAATCAAAATCCGATGCCCCGGTTATCAAATCTAGCTTCATTTCTTCCTTCTTATCAAGCTAAATAGATTAATTTATTCTCGTCCTGATAAATTGCATACTTTGCGTAAAATTCTAACTTATCAATTGTATATGATGGGTTATTTATTCAACATGCCACTTTTAAGTCAGTGAAGAAGATTAAATTGTTAATGTTTTGTTTTCAGACATGGCATGGGACGGTGCAAGATATGATAACTGTTTTGTGTTCACAATTACATTCAAGTGCATTGGCGAGCTTTATAAAATTAATTTGATAAAGGAGAGGGGACTATAAGAGCTGTTTTTGGCCCAAATTTCAGGATTTCTTTTCTTCCAATAATCGTTTATATAATATATGTTTCTTATGCACCAATGCGCAAAGAATGTTTTGCATACATTTTCATGTGTCCATGGTTACATTGACGTCGCGTGACGTCACAAACAGGGTGTTTTGCAAATTTTATAGAAAAGTTAGACCCCTCCACACGCCTCGATTAAAAAGACAATGTACATGTGCATTTTTGTTTGTTTAAAGAATACTTCAACAAAATTTTGTTTTGATCGAATGCTGTGGAGGGGGTGAATTTTTTAAATACACTCGTTGCTGACGACAAAATCTGTGCGTATCTTTTGCTGTTTCCTTACAATAATTTGTATATGAAATTTATTCATAGATATCCATGGTAATGCATAACTCTGTTAAATGTTTCAATGAAATACCTGATTATAAACTGTTTTAAAGAAGAGACTATCGCTTATTTTATTGAACCCTGCTCCCTTTGAATATCGAGGGCGGCACTAACTCGGTATATTTACAGATATCAATGGTTATGATCAAGATGCATGCCTGCGAATATTTCAATAAAATGCCCGATTATAAAATTCAGCATCTTCTAATACACACAGAAAACACAAGTTTTTAATTTGAGCTTAAAAGTATCCTAGGTATTTAGGTCAACGTTCACCTCTTGTGTGTTATTTCGGAGATTTAGAAAACACGGGACATCAAAGGATTGATGGTCGCAATGGTTTACTGATGACGCGCTCTTTTTTTCACAGCTTTTCACTTCAAATTATCTATAAATACAAATTAAAGAATGTATGCCGTATTGAATTTTGTTTTATTGACAAGATGCTTCGTTTTTGTAATTTTCAAAATTGCGGCAAAGCAGGGATCCTTATCTGTTCGGGACAGTTGGCGAGTTGACAACGTTGTTTTATTATAATGGACATGTGGGTCTTCCCCCACTAAGACTCCTTATTCTTGGCGAAGATGTACTTTAGTTCCTTCTTGTGGTATTCAAAGCTGATTCAACTGGCTTGTCTTGTCATTGTCTTTTTTCTTGAACAATCGTTACCTTTCTTTTTGCATCAATCACATGGCTATAAGGATTCTTAAGACTTTCACCATATGAACCTCAATTCCAATTCACAAAGGGTACAATTACTGTATTATTGCTAGAACATAAAAAACATGGTTTGTTTGTTATTATTTAATACCCGCGAGGCCACACCTATCACCGAATAACACAGATACTCAGTACAGTTGTATTGTAATCAATCGTTTATTGACTACAAAGTAGAACTTTGCTAGGCGATATCACATGTTAAGAGCTAACACACTTGAGATTGTATCACCAAAAATAGCATGGAATCATCAAATGCACTCTGTAGTATATCAACTACTAAAGAGAAAAGCAAAAAAGATGGAAGTGGAATTTGTAGTAAAATTGATAAGGACTATACGTCTGTGGAGATTTTTAAACTTTTTTTATGTAAAAGTGGGTTTTAATTTCAAACTTGGTTGTTGCATAGCACCCGAAGCGAGTTTTCAGAAACTTTGGATAGATATTTTTATTTTATATGTGGTTTTGTTTACTTAGGTACTCTCTTTTTGGATTTAGTGCATTATTGCATTATATTTTTATTCTCTGCATAGCGAAAATAGGGTAATCGTGTATAGGAGTCCGTCCGTACATATATATATATATATATATATGTCTTTATGACAGAAGATATCGCATAGACATCTGGTATCAGAGAAGGGTACATGGACCATTATGAAAAAATGACCTCTTGGGTTTGACGACGGAGAAATTTAAGGAAATGTGGGCGAAATGAAAGAAAAGCCATGAAAAGATAAACAGACTAAAAACAAATCAAATGTCATCTATGAAAGTGTTTTAAATAAAAATTGTCTAGTACTTAAGTAATATCGATAAAGAGGATATCGATACTTGTGATCCTACTTCACAGTACTTAACATGTTGTCTGTCTCATCCCTTTGTCGGTAGGGAAAATCCCGTGCATCTACCTACATTTCAGAAAAAGTACTGTGCACAATTACTGGAAAAACGGAAATTGCACACGCCTTCTATGTATATAAAGAGTCTGTCTGAGGTTAGATTGTTGATTCAGCAGCTAGAGGTGTTCCCTAGGTAATTTTTAAACTTTTTTGTTTATTTTAATGCTTGTTTATTGTTTTGTCAGTATATACATGTGTGTGTTGGTTTTACTGTCCGTATTTCTTACCTGAAGTCTAATGCATTTTTTAATTAACTGAGATCTCAAATTTATAATAGTATCATAACAGATCATTTAAATATTGCAATGGTTTCATTCCAGCATTTCATGTGTTTTATTTCAGTATTGCCGTAACAATATCCGAGATGAAGATGTTATTGGTGTACACTGCCTTATTTTTCTCTGTAGAAGCTTATAATATGGTATATTTACTAATAATTGTTATCATATTGTTTTCTATGACTACTTATTTCAATCAATTTATAAGAATATGTTATTTACAATATGATCTATGTTATGTGAATTTTCACTTTTAATAAAAAAAAAATGTGTTATTACACATTGTTTTATGGTCTGCTAGGTTTTTTTATCCTTTTTTTAATGAGTTGCTATGACTGACTTTCCAATGGTGAATTAAAGGATATGGAGTAAATGCACATGAGACGAAGTCTTTACAAATACATGGTAAAAAACAAGCAAAGGAACAACGCTTTTATTGTTGTTCTTCATCTTGAAGTCACCATGATGCCTTCAACAATGAGCTTTGCTCATACCTCATGATAAGTTCAAGACGGCCCCTAGCACCGAATTGAGCGGAATTCTTTGCTAATTGTCGAGCAACGCTACATCCATGTCTTCATTGGTCATGGGTGCGGGATTGTCAACAAACATCAATTAAACTGGCAAAGTGCTCTTACAATCACTGTCATCCTTTGCCCGACAAAAACACTAGTTTCCAAACCTTTATGATGACATAGAATTAAATGTTTTCATTTGTCTCAAGTTAATGGTCTTGCAAACGATAAAATAAACGCTATGGTATAACACAATTAACGATTTGTACTTATAAAAGAACATCGGGTTTTTAGAAATGACAACAGTCGTCATATTAACATATTTCTCAAATTTGTTCTTTTGTATTTTTCTTATGATTTCAAATTGGAATTTTATTTTTAGCTCACCTGACCCAAAGGGTCAGGGTGGGCTATTGCCATCACTTGGCGTCCGTCGTCTGTCCTTTAACTTTTCACATTTTCATCTTCTCCTCTGAAACCACAGAAGCAAATTCAACCAAACTTTACAGGAATGATGTATGGAAGGTCCTTTACAAATATTGCTCATTTAGTTCCGATCCGATAAAAAAACATGGCCGCCATCGCGGAACTTAGGTTTAACATTGGACCCTATGGGAAAAATCAGTTTCATCTTTTCCTCTAATACTGCTGAAGCAAATTCAACCAAACTTTACAGGAATGATGTACTAAAGGTCCTTAAGAACAGCTGCTCATTTTGTTCCGATATGACAAAAAACATGGCCGCCAGCACGGAACATGGTTGAACATTGGACCCTATGGGAAAATCACATTTTCATCTTCTTTGAAACTACCGCCGTGCGCGGTCCCGGCTGAAGAATAGGCCCGCAGCATCCTCTGAGCTTGGAGTATGAGCCATCCTAACAGAGGACCCCGAGGGAACCCCGGGATATAGAAATAGGACCCAGTATCTCCGGCTTGCGGGGTGTGACCCCTCCTAAACGGAGGCTGACCCCGAGGGTCCCGGGATATAGAAATAGGACCCATTCCGTGGTTGTGCGGGATTAATAAATACACAACCCATCTTTCGGATGGGATGTAAACTCAGGTCCACGTGTTGGAAGAAATGCCACGCTTCCTGCACGTTAAAGAACCCTTGTAGCAAGCTCTCTTTGGGGTGGTCCGTAGGTGATCGGCTACAAGGCTAAATTCCCCGCCCTTGATGATTTCACCCTACTTTTCCAGTGGCAGTCAGAATTTCCCGTCCCATGGCCATTTCCATACCCCAAAGTGATTATTTATCAACAAACTTGTTCTCGTCTTAATATAGCTGAAATATTGCTGAGTAGACGTTAAACAATATTCAATCAATCAATCTTTGAAACTACCGAAGCAAATTAAACCAAACTTAATAGAAATGATGTACTAAAGGTGCTTTACAAAGATTGCCCAATTTCGTTCTGATCCGACAAAAAACATGGCTGCCAGCGCGGAACTTAGATTTAACATTGGACCCTATGGGAAAAATCACATTTTCATCTTCTGCTCTGAAACCACTGAAGGAAATTCAACCAAACTTTACAGGAATGATGTACTAAAGGTCCTTAACAACAATTGCTCATTTTGTTACGATCCGATTAAAAACATGCCCGCCAGCACGGAACATGGTTTAACATTGGACCCTATGGGAAAATCACATTTTCATCTTCTCCTCTGAAACCACTGAAGCAAATTCAACCAAACTTTACAGGAATGATGTATGGAAGGTCCTTTACAAAGATTGCTCAGTTAGTTCTGATCTGATAAAAAACATGGCCACCAGCGCGGAACTTAGGTTTAACATTGGACCCTATCGGAAAATTCACATCTTCTTCTCCTCTGAAACCGCTGAAGCAAATTCAACCAAACTTTACAGGAATGATGTACTAAAGGTCCTTAACAAAGATTGCTCATTTCGTTCTGATCCGATAAAAAAACATGGCCGCCAGCACGGAAGATAGTTTAACATTGGCCCTATGGGAAATTCACATTTTCATCTTCTCCTCCGAAACCACTGAAGCAATTACAACCAAACTTTACAGGAATGATGCATGCAAGGTCCTTTAGAAAGATTGCTCATTTCGTTCTGATCTGATGAAAAACATGGCCGCCACCGCAGAACTTAGGTTTAACATTGGACCCTATGGGAAAATTTATGCTAATAATTTATATGTCTTCAATATTACGCAGTTTCAATTTTTAATGACGTAGATATTAAAAAAGGAGATATGGAGTGATTGTCGATGAGACAGCCATCCACCAAATATTAAAGAACAAATATTTTACTCCATGGGTCCATTGAAAACAAATTGTCAAAAAACTGTCAGCGTTATATTCCAAAAAAATATCCATTATATATCCACAGGGACTGCAGATTATGTGTCTCCCATCGTTACAACAATGCAGACTAAGAAAAATTGATGTCCAAAAAGACCCGGATGCAGGAAAGATTACAGAGTCATTTGTTCACAGCTGGGTAGGTATCTATGTTCCTGACAAAAGTCATAATGACAGTATTTTGTGTAGACGTAAATATGAAGGAATAGCAAATTTTATTTTTTTTTTACATTATATTTTAACATTGCGCATATGCGTAAAAAGACTTTTTAAGAAAAAACTTTATTGCGGATTACTTATACTTCACTATTGTCTTCATATACTCTTGGTCATAAATATGGAATATTTTTATTTTCGACCTGCTGTTAGAAAAAGGCATGGTCTGCCTTCGTATTTTAACATAACTTAAATAAAATGACAGATAATGTTAGCAGAATGATATCCGGAGCTAGTTTAACAATAATATTGGATGAAAAAACACATTTGATACAATTATTTCCGGAAAACAAAATTAGAATTTTTTCACAAAAATGTGGCTCTCAGTACTCATTAAACAAGCCATCGGACAAAAATGTAGAATAGGAGACTTTTGTAGGTGGAAGTAAAATAGAGATATTTGCATAAAAAATTTTGCCATTCTGACTCGAATTTTTTGTACACAAGTCTTCAAAGTAGAGTTTTTGACTCAGAAAATGTCAATATTCCATATTTATGACCAGGTGTATATCATGATCTTTTTTAAAGACTGCTATAAATTTAGATATTTATACAATTATGATGTATTTATTTCCCAGAGAAGTACTGAATAAAGTAAAAAAATCATTTTATACAGAATAAAGGAGGAAACAGTATATCGAGTGCAGACTCGCTAGTCATTACAGAACTGTTCTATGTTGATGGAGAGGAAGTGTTGGATACCGTTTTCCTTGGAGAAGTATTGAGACAGTTTTATGAAAGTTTTGAAGTCCCTCTGTTCTGGGAAAAGCAGATACCTAGCGATACTGAAGTCCTCAATATAACCCATTCTACTGGTAATTAAAATTTGAATATTAATACTGTGAAACCTAACTCCGGGGCCAACTCCGACCTACCGTTGGGTGTGGGGTTTCCTCACCGTTCATTGAAGATCTTATGGTGGCTTTGAGTTGTTATTGCTCCCCTTAGGGTCGTTGTCTCTTTGACACATTCCCCGTTTCTCTTCTTTTTCTTATTTACTAGTAATTTTTCATTTGATTATCAATATTGAATATCAATATTTTTTTCCTCGACGAACAAACATCATTTTAGCCATGCCTTTTTATATTCTAGATTTTCAATGTTACCTTTATAGATTGAAAAATGTGTTATTAAAAGTCAATCGTCCACGAGACAAAACTAAGTACATGTATATTCCTATATCAGTTTCATGGTTTATTCAAAGGCAAGGTTTGTTTGCAACTGGAATTTGTTAATACACAAGGAGAGTAGATGGTATGCTGGCTGTGAAAAACGTTTGAAAATTTTAAATGTTTTTCTTTTTTTTATTCTTAGGTGGCCGCCTTGTGAAAAGATTTTTCACTCAGTTAAATAATGACTGCAGAGGACAGACCCCCAAGACTGTATATGGTGTTGATACTGGGAGATCATGCAATTATCTCAAAATTTTTCAACTGTAAGTTATTTTTCATCTTCGTCATAAGTATTACTAAAACTCGATTTCTCCATTCGCAGTGTATAATGAGGATGTCAATAAACATTACATTTTTCATTTCAAGTTTAAATAGACTATGGTCCCAAACACTGGATAAAAACAAAGTATATCTTGGTTTCTAGAATGCAAGTAAAACACTGTTTAAATGCCAAACACCTAACTTTTTGTTTTGTCAATGAACAAAGGCTTTTTCCACAAGCAACATGAGCAAAGTATTGATTGATTGACGTTTAACGCTACGTCGGCGATATTTCAGCCATATTGTGGCGAGAACTGTTTGTATACAATTTGCATAAGCAAAGTAAAATTTTTTTAATCTAAACATTTCCTAAGAATTACTTTATTTCGTGCCTTGGACAACCATTACTTCTATTTTACTTGAAAATTAAACATTATATTTAAGAGACGATGGACGAGTTGTATTTACTGATTGTGACAACGTTCACATCACATCACCACTAGCCTATGAATATGTATGTTGTCCATGGGCCAAAGGGAGACGACTGCGCCTGTACAAAAATGAAGTGACCTTAGAGATGTACGATTCATGATTCACTGAGAAGATGTTTTAATATGGATACAAGAAACTGTTATGAATAAATATGTTAGTATGTTGCTTCTGTTTAATTAAAGCTAAATCTAAATGGACAAATATTTCAATACTAAAATTATCTCGGTATAATAATAAATATGAAAAAGTTTTGAACAATGTTGAACGAAGTACTTTTCGGTGATATATGCCTCCCTTCCATTGAAAAGACGTCCTAGTCTTTCCCTGTTTTAGTTTAAAATCTTCTTCCTCTGCATCCTTGATGGTACTATGTTGTCTATTGCTGTTTTCATTTTGTCCATAAAGAGTGTTCTGTCCATTAACTGAATGAGCACTCTTTAGTTTAAAGTACTTAATACCTGAATTAAAGCGCTGATTTTCTTGCACTTCCTGGTATTGTTTTATAAAATTATATTGTTGTTTTAGTTCATCATGGACTAAGTTAGCTTTAAATAGTGTCATGATATCCTGATATCCTTCCATTTGATTTTTCAAATTTTTCTCACAATTATACACAATTTCTCCTTGATCTTTCTTCCCTGCAAAGGCATTCGATATTTTAAAGTTGTGTCGAGTAGCGACTGGGGTGCGGATAGCACTATTTTATTAGATTTATATCGATCGTTGATTCGATCAAAACTAGATTATGGGTGTTTTATTTATGGCTCCGCCCGTAAATCATACATTAAATTATTTATGGCTCCGCCCGTAAATCATACATTAAATTACTAGATACCTTTCACCACCAAAGTTTGCTTCTTTCATTAGGTGCGTTCAGAACTTCTCCTGTGGAGAGTCTCTATGTTGCAGCTAATGAACCATCCTTGGAAGACAGGCGTATTAAACTTGGTTTACAATATCACACAATGCTTAAAGCGTATCCTTCCAATCCTTCTCACAACTGTGTTTTCAAACCTCTTCACAAAGCTGACTATGAAAAACGCCCAAACGTTTTTGGTCTTCGTATCAAACCACACCTTGAATCTGCTAATATAAATTTAGATGAAATAGCTCCTATAGAAACTCCCAAAAAACCTCCATGGCTGAACCCAAAACCAACATTTAATTTTGAATTACGCAAACACAAAAAGGTTGATACCAATCCTCTGGTTATCCAGCAGCACTTTGCAAGAATTAAATCTGAACATCCTGAATACTTACAAATTTACACAGATGGTTTTAAGGATGGAGACAGAGTGGCTTCTGCAGCCGTGTTTGGAGATCGTTCAGCAACTCTCCGATTACCATCCTCTAGCTCCATCTTTACTGCTGAAGCTAACGCTATTTACTCAGCACTTAAATTTGTAGCTTTATCGCAATCAAACAAATTCATGATTTGTTCCGATTCGCTTTCTTGCCTATTGGCAATTGAAAGTCGAAAAACAAAACACCCAATTATTTTGAAAATAGCCGAAATCTACAAATCACTTTTAGCATTGGGCAAATAAGTCATTTATGTTTGGATCCCTAGTCATGTGGGGATCTATGGAAACACAGTTGCTGACCAGGAAGCCAAGGATGCACTAGATGACGAGATGGCGGATTGTCCAGTACCGTACACTGACATGAAGCCTTTAATCGTTAAGTACATTTTAAAGTTATGGCAGGCCAAATGGGATCTGCAAATAAATAATAAACTGCATGGATTACAGTCAAACGTCGGTAAACAAGTCGGTTCCTGCGGTAAAAACCGTAGGGAACAGGTAGTGTTGACCCGATGTCGTATTGTA
>MJUU01064509.1:0-55027 GCA_002080025.1 Modiolus philippinarum | reverse complement strand
TTAGATATTGTAAGGTTCCAAATAGAATCGGCTTTCGGGTCAGCACCGAAGTACTGACTACTGGGCTGGTGAATACCCTCGGGGACTAACAGTCCACCAGCAGTGGCATCGACCCAGTGGTAACAAATGACTAAATACCGAAATTACTGTAAATTTAAATTCTGCATATGCGCATTTCGACAACTTATGTCTCTTCAGTGCAGATAAAATCTAAACGTTTGGAAGACCATAAATTCAAAGATGTTTAAAACTGATAGAGAACAAATTACCAATATGATCTAAATGTAAAGCCAAAATCAGCTAAGGACAGAGCTTTGCATGAGGGAGATACTCCTTAGTTTTCAACAAAATTTACAAAAAATTAGATATTGTAAGGTTCCAAATAGAATCGGCTTTCGGGTCAGCACCGAAGTACTGACTACTGGGCTGGTGAATACCCTCGGGGACTAACAGTCCACCAGCAGTGGCATCGACCCAGTGGTAACAAATGACTAAATACCGAAATTACTGTAAATTTAAATTCTGCATATGCGCATTTCGACAACTTATGTCTCTTCAGTGCAGATAAAATCTAAACGTTTGGAAGACCATAAATTCAAAGATGACAGCAGTATCATTTTTTTTCATAATAAGGTTGGGAGGGTAGGTTTTTCTTAAAGTTACTAAGATAAAATACAACGTTTTTTTTTCTCCGGATGCTGATTTCTAAGAGGAAGTGGTCAATTAAAAATCAATAAATCAAGGATGCAACCTATTACCAAAATTTGTTTCATAAGCTGTAACGGGCAAATAATGAATTGTGACCACTTTCGATAACAGATTTAAATCCCATTTATCGACGATGGCCCAAGAATTTGAATAATTATTTTAAGTTTTTGGCTGTTAATTGTCCATAACTTTCATTATTTTGAGATGTACATTTCTATATGTAAAACAAGACCGAATAATATTGAATTAATATTAAATTTACTTTCTGCGTAAATTATGTCACTATATATACAAATAAAGATAAGTGTCAGATAACAACAGATTTACCCTGGAAAATAAGCGGTAAATGCATGTAATATATTCAGATGATGGTCACCAGAGATCACTGTATTGCACACCATAGATGTAAATGTTTTTTTCACTTAGATGTAATATATTCAGATGATGGTCGCCGAAGAAACACTATTTGGCAAACCACAGATGTACATGTCTGTAAAACTTGAAAGAAATCAACTAGTGCAAATAACCCTCGAAATCAGCGGTTAATGCAGGGAAGTATGCAAAACTGCAAGGAAGACTCGCGAGTCTGCTCTGCCATCCGCCAACTAAGCGGTTTTAGCTGCGCAAGCTGTGCCAATTACAGTAAAAATTAATATTATAACACAAAATTTATACAATACAAAAATAAACATATTCAGTATTCAATTATTTCAATCATGTAATTCACTAAAATGTGTCTGGGTATGTTAAACTTCTTTTCTGACTGGAGACAAAATATTCAATAGCAACTTGTAGGGTGTGCAAGTACAAAGAATTGCCCAATTCTGTACCCCATCCTCAACAAAACGTTCATCTGCCTTTATATCTGGCACTTAATGTAAAAACCTCCATACTTAACCATATACTGAACCATAGAGCTATTTATCCTTTTTCTACACTTTTTCAGCTTTTTATTTCCTTTGGAATATTTCCAATCAGACCTGGGCAGTATTTGTGACCATATTTATGAGGTCCTAGGCATATCTGCAATTTGAATTATCAAATAGTCTGGAGAGTCCCCAACTTGCATAAGGGTCCTTATATGGCCCTTAATTTTTTGCAGTGTTAAACCCCCCTACCTTATCACCTTATGTCCACTCCCAAACGATCCTTTAATGACAAATGTACCCCACCGTGACTCTTTCTGGCCGCCATAAATCCTTTCTTTACAATGCTAGATTCCACTATCCATACCTGCAATCTTGTCTAGCAATTAAATAACTGCTATGTGAATGCATATGTGTGTACTTATTAAGAAAANCCCCCCCCCCCAAGTTTGCAATTTTAACAATTACTAACTTCCATTTATATTGGAATTCTAATATACCGAAGATATACACTAGACTTCCAACGCCCAAGTTTCTTAATATACTCATAAGAAAAGCCATCCATTCCACACTGGGTTGCCATTCCAATCCTTAATGAGTGAGATGAGTATTGACCCTTAGTAATACCAAGAACAGATAGGAACTTTTTAACACTGCTGAATATTGGAATTTTGACAAGGTTTTTTTGTTTTTTTTTTTTGTTGTTGTTTTTTTTTTTTTTTTTTTTTTTTTTTTTNTTTTTTTTTATCAAAATGACAAAATAATGGGCCATCAAATACTGGCCGCACTGCTAAAAAATTTCTAACAGCTGCAACAGGACAAATTGCCGAACAGGGCAAGACGGGATATAACCCCCTGCCCAAACTGATCTGTCTTTGAAGTCCTCAAGAATAAGTCATTACGAAAAACAACGTGATTTGTTAGATTTGTTGGGGCTAACTCACTAACCAAAAACATACCATAAAAACAAATCAGAAAAGCTGCCTTAAATAATTGAGCTTCCTAAGATGTTTTGCACACTGCATCTAAGACCGAGTTTATATTTACAAGCAAATCTCTGATAAAAGGTAATCCTATATCGCTTTTAAATGTAGATACTTAGATACTATCAATCAATTTCCGTACTAAAATGATTTGGTATGATCCTCCAAACTATTAATCTTACTATAAAAAAAACTTATGCCTGATATATAGCAGATAACTGTTGAATATTACAAGCCTATTCGATACATATAACAAACCAATTCTACTATATGATGAGAGGGGGCTAGCCATAACTGTCGCAGTTGAAACTCTCTTCTTAATTTTTCAAGTAATGACATTCCTTGGTCATAAACTTTCAAGAGAATTGGCTAATAAAATTCCTATTTCATCTGCAAAATTACCAAAATTCCACAGGAATATCTGTTGGAGTTTTGGAGGCCTGCAGCGCAAGTAACTGGAAACGTTCTGTCTGAAAACGAGACAAAGAATCTGCTATTTCATTACACAACCCAGGTACATGAGCTGCTTTAAACTGAATATTATAAGACATGGACAACAACACTGAAGGCCTCAATAATTGCATCACAAATTTTGATTTTGAAGTCCGCTTATTTAGGATAGACACGACAGCTTGGTTATCAATTTTCAACAGAATTTTCAAGTTTCTAAATTCCTTAACCCAAATAAAAAATGCCGGCAACACTGGTACTAGCTCTAAAAATGAAAGGTCCTTCATAAATTCTTTATTTATCCATTCTACAGGCCAACTCATCTGTGCCCAAGAGCCATCAAAATAAGCCCCACAACCCAACAAAACATTGCCTTCACTATCTGTTAATAGTTTAATTGTATCACTTGAGAGCCCGTGCTGTTCCGAAAAATAACATTCACCGTTAAAATGTTTTAAAAATTCAAGCCAGACTTTAGCATTAGCTTTGGTTTTCTGATTTAACATTATGTTATACGACGTTTTGACCCTAATAGCAGACAAAATGTCATAAAACCTACGAAGAAATGCCCTTGCGGAGCTTATAGCCCTTACGCAAAATGCCATTAAGCCAAAAATCGAATCAAATTCTTTCACTTTAATTTTCTTGTGTTCAATTATGTTTGGATGTTTTTATTAATATGTATTGAAATTAATTTCTTAATATTTCCGTTTTATACAAATTATATATTGGTGCTGTCATATCTTTTTCCTTTTAATGTTTAATTTTCTCAGATATTTACTGTCATTGGTCTATCAAATAGTTTCCTATGTATTCTGCATTCTTATAAATTCTATTCACAACAGGCACACTTCCATTCAGAGTAGTACTAGTAACGAATTCACCACAATAAATCAGGGAATAAGAATTATTTACCATGCGCAGATCCAGGGATTTGAAAAGGAGGGTTCAAATTTAGAAGTGAAAGGATCTTCGCGAAGGGTTTTGGGGTATTTCAAGTTAACATTAGGATATTCATTAAAAATACATTATTGTCCAAATAAGTGGGGGGTTCCAACACCCGGAACCACCCTTGGATCCACCAATGTTTACATAGTATACCACGTTCTATTGCATCAAAACTATTAATGTACTCACCACTGCCATTTTTTATAAAACAGTCAATCCGGATTTAAAATCTAAAACAGTCTAATTTAGACGACAGAGATGGGGTAATTGTAGCTACAGGTGTGTATTCCCTGTTTGCTACAATCGAGGACACATCAGATAGATGTCGATGTCATACCTCCAACATACACTTTAAGGACACATAACACAAGCAGATTTATACATAGATAAAACAAAACAGAAAACATTGGCTGATCCAGAAGGGGGGCTTTTGGGGTTGGAACCCCTTTTTCTGGATATCTTCCGGGCTTGAACCTTTTGGACTCTCCTTCCCGAAGGCGGGATCCGAGTAGCGACATCTTTTTACTGACAGTAATCAAGTAATCATAACCTTTTTGTAATAATTAATTTCTTATTGTAAGAATAACATAAAATATGGAAATTTTAGTAAATTTCACACAATATGGTAATCAAATAATCAGGAAAGGTTCTAATCATCAAATAATCATTGCAAAAAATACATGGTAATCAAATAATCACCAATAAATTCCATAATAATAAGGTTTATCAAGAAACTCAGAAAGCTCATTATTCATGTTCTTAAATAATCCGCATTACTATTTCGAGTATTTACTTGAAGTGTAATATTACTCGTATGAGTCGTTTTTACTCCGCGACTCATTTTCAAATTCGACATATAGCGTGTCGGAAAAAAAACTATGTGACGCACACGCTTAAGTTTCTGGTTTCGCAGTGCAAAATTACAATGTTTTAAAACAGAATTGCAGTCTTTTAAGACGGACTCTATTCGAGAACAACGACTTTTGACTTTTTCACCTTTTTGTTTTCTTTTATTTTTTATTTTCTTTTATTTATAGGAAGCAACTTTTTTCACTTTTTTTACGCAAAGCTGCTTTTGTTTTTGTTTTTTTTTATGCATTTATTTCAAAAGTTTTTTGTTACAATTTTTATCTTTCTTTCAACTATTTAAGTAACATTTCAAATAATTAATCTGTTAAATGCATTGATATTTTTTACAGATTATCTGAAATTCTCAGAATCTTATTTTCTTATCTGGGTTTTACCTATGTTGATATTTTGTTTTACCAGTCTTACAGAAAATTTTAGTTTTTTGCTACAAAAAGTTAAAAAGGGTTTTAAAACAACATTTATTTGCTATTTTGTAAAATAATTTCATTTTACCAACAAAGTAATAGAAAATTGAATTCAAATTGAAGTACAGTATCTTACCATTTTTACAATCCGAACCTCATGGTTGAAGTTTATTCTTTGTGCAGGAGTTCAGATATTTTGCATATGGGAATGAAAGGAAATGGACGTTTCGGTAAATGGTAGGCTAGAACTCTTCGGTAGGCTAGAACTCTTCGGTAGGCTAGATTTCCCATGAAGCGCACATAGTAAAATGAGCTTAATTACTCGTCTTGATAAGTTGGACTTTGGATCCAAGAAAACGAGTTTAACCCCACCGCAATTTTTACGCCTGTCCCAAGTCAGGGATATGTTGGTCATTGGCTTGTCCTTGTCTTCTTATAAAATTTTAGTTTCTTGATATTTGGGTTATTGGATGTGGTTTGTTTTCAATTATTTATTCACTTTTTTACCTTTTTGGGCTATTAAGGGCTTGCTATATATTGTGAGGTTTCTCACTGTGTTGAAGACTGTACGGTGACCCCTAGATGCTTTGTTTTGGGTCGTTTTAACCTGGATATGGGGTTTTCTCCTTGGCATTTACCCATTTCGTTTCTTTTTCATATTAATTTCAAATTTCACCAATGACAAAAAGCAAATTAAAGTGAGCAATATTTCAACTGGAACGAAACATTGTGTCTTGCGACACACGAATATGACATTCGGATACCAGTTTTACCTCCTGTTTCCATCTCGAATAACATTCGGACGGAGTAAACTGCGACAGGAGCAATAATGCAAATTACTCAGAAAAAAGCTTATTTATCGAAGTTTGAAGGCTTTAATCCACTCTTAATTTTAAATCCTTATCATTCTTACTGATTTTGTTTAGATGAATTATAAATGACCATTGACGGATCCTTTTCTTGAATTTTTTTTTAATTCTTACAGAATTTAAGCAAAAGAAATATATAAAAAAGTGGCACAAAATCGAGGCATAACCCTCTTTTCTGGAACCCAATTAGAACCTCCCTTTTATCGGGGGCTGGATCTACAGCAGAATAAATAAAAAACCAAAAGAATTGTAAATTCAATTTCTGCAGACGGAAATTTCGACAACTTATGTCTCTTTAGAGCAGCACAAATCAAATTATCGAAAGACTGAGATATGAAATATGTTTGGAATCTGAAATAAAAGGCGAAAATCAGCTGAAGACTCAACTTTACTTTGTTTATTTGTTTTGTCTTTGTCATGCTATCTCAATTCGTGTTGGTTATGAATTACCGCGATTTTGGATTTTTGTGATTTTTTGTGAATTCTCCCTTTCATCATTTTTGCCCATGAACTTTATCGGAGGAAGTACCTGTTAGTTTTAAATAATATTTTCCTAAATTTTGTCATTATAATTATTGCAAGATAATAACAAATAACTAATAAGACCATTTTTTTTTTATTTTGTTTTTTTTTATTTACTTTTTTTGTTTTTTGTTTTAATTTTGTTTCTTTCTTTTTTTCCCTTTTTTGGAGGGGGGAGGGNGGGGGGGGGGCAGAACAGAAGTTCTCGACTACTTGGTGAGTGAATACACTGCAGACTGACAATCCACCATCGGAAGCACCATCCCAGTGGTATTAAATAACTTAATACCGAGGTACCTGTTAGTATTAAATAATGTTTTTCCAAAATTTAGATATTGCAAGATTCTAAATTAATAATCCCTTTTTCGGGCCAATAACGAGGTACTAGGTTGCCGAGTGGATGAATATATCCCCGAGGCTAACAATCCATCACCAGAGACATCCACCCAGTGATAATAAATATCTAAATTGCAAGATTCTAAACAAATCGTTTTTTTTTTCTCGGATTTGTACCGAGGTGCTATACTAATGGGTCAGATGGTGGTTACCCTTGGAACTAACGGTCCACTTGCAGAGTCATCGACCCAGTGGTAATAAATAACTAAAATATAGCAGCCACTGTAAATTTAGTTTCTGCATTAAGATGGTTGTTTCGACAAAAAGGTGTTTATTCATTGCCTTTTTAAACTAAGTTTGAACGGACTTTTAAACATTAAAACACAGTGACAACAGCAAGTTCTGTGTCAACACTTGTTTTAATTTAATAATATTTTATTGAAAAATACAAAAGGATGGGACAAACAGTTATCACAACTTAGATAAAGCCCTCTCCTTAGAGAAATATATACATTTATAACTACATGTGCAAGCAAACAAGACAATGAAACAAAAGTATAACAATGTATTAAAACAATCTCTACCCTGACCTGTTCAAAATCTTTTAGTTTGTCTATGTTAATACGTACATTTTCAAAAATTAAAGAATTTTGATCATCTTAAAAACATCATAACCAAATGGTAACAGTTCAATGCAGAACCTAAATTCACAATAACCTCGGTATTTTGTTATTTATTACTAATGGGCCAATGCCACTGCTGGTGGACTGTTAGTCCCCGAGGGTATTCACCAATCCAGTAACCAGTACTTCGGTGCTGGCCTGAAAACCGATATTATTTGAAAATTTGCAATACCTAAATTTGAGAAAATTTTGCTTAAACATAAGGAGTATTTCCCTCTTGCATAGCTCTGTCCTTAGCTGATTTTGGCTTTCCGATTTAAATCCTATTGGAAATTTGTTCTCTATCAGCTTCGTGGATTTCCAAATGTTTTGATTCGATCTTCACTGATGAGACATAAGTTGTCGAAATGCGTATATGCAGAACCTAAATTCACAATAACCTCGGTATTTTGTTATTCAGTGTTAATATTTATATTGTCTTATTTAGCAAAGAGTTGTGTTCTTTCATTTTGGACATTCAAAGAAATAATGCATAACATTCTCATACGCAGCATTACAGCAACACGCAGGATTATTAAAACATGAATTCCGGCTAAATCAGCGTTTAAAGTACTACATAGATGTCCATTCTATGTATGTAAAACACTCAATTTCCTAGATCCATACCCGTAATAGGCTGGTGCCTTTATAAGGTCAAATTTAATATGATGTTTAAACGACTATAAAGTTGGAGAATTTCTGACTGACGAGTGTAGTCTATTCCAGAGGGGTACAAATAGAGGCACAAAGAAATGTTTCATTGTTCTCAATCGGGACCTGGGGACTGAGTAATTTTCACTATTCCTTAGGTCAATACCACTGCCATCTGATGTGAAAGGCGGTAAACAATTATACAGATAAAGTGGGTATAAGTTTATAATGCATTTTATAAAATACTGTATTTTTTTGTTTTTTCCTCCTCTCCGCAAGACTTTCCCAACCTGTTTCGAAATACAAAAATTTTGTTAGACCAGTGAATATGTGTAGTCCCATCTGATGACAGTATTAAACCTCAATGCTTATGATTATTGACAACTTCCACACTTTCATTGTCAAATATAATATTCAAATCAGGAACATCTTTGTTTGATATAACAAGGGCTTCAGTTTTACGTGGGTTAAAATCAACTTTCCATCTATCCCCCAATTCCTTCAATTTACGAAGGTCACTGTTTATTTCTAATTCTAGAGTATCATAATTTTGCCCCGAGTAAGAAAGAGAAGTATCATCGGCAAACACGCGTGCTAAATTATTTAAATTATCTGCAATATCATTTATATATAATAAAAAAGTAAAGGACCCAACACTGAACCTTGTGGTTATTGGCAATAATTAATTACAAAGTGTTTTTGTAACTGAATTTAATTTGTAATTTAGTTTTTTTTTAAATTAAAAGTAACTTAAAATAATTAGATTGTAGATGTTTGCTGTAATTACCAATTACTTTTAAATTACATTTGGAGATTTTTGCCCTGTTGAATTTAAATTTTGGGTTGGAATAAATAATGGATCCTAAATACTAGTAATATAAAAGCATATATTTTAATAACAAAATTATTATTATTTTTTTTGAGTTGTGAACAATTTTAAATTGTAATGATACTTTATAACAAAAGATATCTTTCCCTTCACTTGTTAGTGATTTAATATATGATCCTCATAATAAGTATCTGTTGGACATTATATTGTCATTCAATTATCACCATTTGTGATTGTTTTTACAACAATAGCATTGTTTTTATGTTGAAAGCAGTCTTCCCTCGCTTAGTGTTACTATGTATTTGTAGAGACTTTGTCTCATTTGCATATACTCCATATCCCTTCATTGTTAATTTAATTCTAAGTTATATTCAACATTTTTATTTTGTTTTTGTGTAGTATTTAAATGATTGTTTCTGTAATCTAAAGGACTTTCCATCTCTAAAGGCATAAAAATGATTAACATTACCTAACAAAGGTCTGTATTTGTCTATAAATAATGCTTTTCCCTTGTTGCTGTGTATATTTGTTCGTGTATTTGTACAATGGGAAAATATAAAATTGTGGATGAAGGGAACGCGCACATTCATTTATATGTCCGCTCAAAATTGTGAATAAGGAAGCAGGAACAGTATATAAGACAGTGTTTTACAGATGCACGAGGCAGAATCAGGTACAAAGAAGACATTGTTTACTGAGGCAAGTGGAAGAATCAGGAACAGTATAAGAGACACTGTTTTACAGAAGCATAGGATAGAATCAAGAACAGTATATAAGACACTGTCTTACAGAGGCACAGGGTACAATCAGGAACAATATACAATAAATTATTTTAGAGATACACGTGGTATAATCAGGAATATTATATAAGACACCGTTTTACAGTTGACAGGGTAGAATCAGGAACAGTACAGCTACAAGACATGGTTTTCTAGTGAGGATCAAGACATTATTTTTGGACTGATGGGGTTGGAATCTAGATCGATAAATAAAATACAATTTTCAGAGAACCGGAATTATTAATTGTAGAGCATTTAAAATAGAAATTTTTAAAATATCTTTCCCTTTTCGTTACCGGTTACCGGTTCTAGGACGGCATTAAAAAAAAAATTAAAGTGAAATTTTACCCCGGTATGTATTACGACGGGGAAAAGTAAGAATATAGTGTCAATGAGAAAAGTTAAATATAAAACGATCATTTATACTGATTTACATGGAATTCTGTAGATTTTCCATGAGAAGCAAGTGAACAAAATAGTGACAGGACACAAACAATTCAGTTGATATTTTGACCTTTATCAAAACACAATAAAAGTAAAAAATGAAATTAAACAAAAACTATGTACTAAGTCCACGCTACAAAAATTAAAACGAGATATTCAAGAATGCATTTTGGATGCTGGTTATCACATATGTAATATTTGTGCGGAGTGAATATTTGTGTGAATGTGCGGAGGAAGAAATAGAAAAAAAATGTCAGTAGCAGTATAGTATAGCGGTTAATATTCAACAAAATTAGTAATGGGTGTCGATGGATCTGTTGCCGGTAGAAATTAGAAAGAAAAACTTTTCATGTACATACTTAAAGATTCAAATGGACCTTTATTCGGAACAAAATGGTCTATAGTGTATGGATTTTGTCAAATATTATTTTGGCCTTGTTTAGTGGTCTCACCCTTACATCGGACTTGTCAAGACGATACTACGATTTCTATATATTTATGTCATTGTATTATTCTTACGTAAATGGTGGTTTACAGTGAAAGACTACCCATATGGAAGATCGATGTACAAGGTAATATTCCACGGGTGATGACCACCGAAAAGTATAAATTTTTGTGAGCCTCTGATGTTTCCACTTATTTCTGGCATGAAGAACACATCATTAATAGTCGATGCCAAGATGAAACAAATTAAAAAAGGGATATGAATATACTAACATTATGTGTGAAAGCTTGTGTTGACAAAAGATGTGGAGTATGTACTATTAATATATAGAACGAGTGAGAACACTAGAGATAGTTGAATTTTCAAATTTTTAAACTCGAGGGTTGCACTAAAGCAGAAAATACCCTTTAATGCGTCAAAACCGGTCACCAAGGGATACTTAGAAACCGACAAAACGAAAAAGTCCAATAACGGTTATGTGTTTTCTGTCAACGAAATGTGGAATGTAAGTCAACAAATTTAATCTATTGCATACATGTTTACAATGCAAAGAAAGCTACATTTTCCAAACAGATGACTGGTGTGAATCTACTAACACTAATTCGAGACAATAATACTTGAATGATCCTGTTTTGCAAACTTAAAGATACGTGGGGCAATTCGAATTAAGTATTTAAATCAATTTCCGAGAAATATGAGTTTGAATATTTTTGTTTTCATTAAAGTGTCTCAAATTGATATTCAAATGTATGTATAAATCAATTTCCGAAAAATACGAAGTTTAATGTTTTTGTTTGCAGTAAAGCGTCTTTATTGATATTAAAATATATGCCTATTTATATTATGAAATATGAATGATTATAAAGTTTTTATTTCATACTTAAAGATTCAAATTGGCCTTTATTTGGAACAAAATGGTGTATAGTGTCTCTTCTCTGATTTAAGCGTATGGCATATTTATTACTATAATTTTTTAACATTGATTTCATTTTGGCTTGTATTGTCGCCACAGGCGATTTTAATTGTGTGACGATTTTTAATTTCTTTCTTGGCACCTAATGAATACTTGCATGTCAAAACCAGAAAATAAATCACACCATAAGAATATAAAATTTTATTTTGTGATATAAGTCATTGTGATAGAGTTTGTGCAGAACGAAGCTATGATATTTAGTATTATTATTTGGTCTAAATGTATCCTAGAATGACCAAAGATAAAGTCAAACCACTCAACTGAAAAATTTAACAAATGTCATTCTTTTCAAAGTCATTTCAGTCAAATACGTATTATATAGGATTCGTACCACTCATGATTGTAAAATAGCAAAATAGTTATTAAGCTTTATAGCAAAATGGCTATCAAATTAGAATCAAAATATTAAAACTACACAATGTTAAAATGGCGGCCACAAATGTCTTAATGCTCCACCGGGGTCATAATGGCTCAAATATTAATTAAAAAAATCTATTAAATTTCATTGATGGAAGAATGTTAAAATCGACAATGAATGTCAGCTTATATTAAAAAAACTCCATAAGCGAAAATGATTGCATATAACTCACTTAAATGTCAAAATTATTCCGTTGATGACAATAGTATTCCAATTATCTAACTGTGAACATCTTCGATTTTTTTTTTTATTTTCTTATAAGAAATAAACTTACTACAATCAAAAGAACAATTGGTTTTAGATAACTTATTTCACAATGTTAAGCAATTTTCACACAGAAACTAAATTGGGTATTTTATTATCATTTTTCCACAAGGTCGACGCCTCTGCTCGAGGACTGTTAGACCCGAAGACATTCGCCGGGAAAGTAATTATTACTTAGGTGTTGATTCGAAAACCGATTTTATTTGGAGACTTACAATATCTATTTTTTGTAAATTTTGTTGAAACCTAAGGAGTAGCTCAATCGTACAAAGTTCTGTGGCTTCAATTTAGATCATATTGTTAATTTAATCACTATTCACTTTTATACATTTGCTTTGAAGAGACAAGTCGTCGAAATGGTCATCTGCAGAAAATGATTTTACGGTGACTTCCGTATTTTTTTTATTACCTGTTTGACAAAGACAGATCCCCCTATTGTTTTTTTTTTTGTTAACAGTAATTAATATTTTATTCCCAAAATAGCTTGTTACAATGCATGTTAGGAGTCCAAAATCCTCCTCTATTTATGCAGGGTAGTAAAAAGTTGCTACATTAACAATTGCAGTTAGGTTTTGTAGTATTGCTTAATATATTTAAGCATATCCTGAATTTTGTCTCTGTAATTAAATTGTATCCATAAGAACAATTGCCTCTCCTTTATGACGATCGTTTAATCATTCTGAAATCGTTTTAAAGCACTTTGTAAAGACCTTGAGAAGTTTTGTTTAGATTGGTTTCGGCTAGTCGGAATCAGCGGAAATTTTGAAAAAGAATCAATGTTATTATCCAACTGTTTAGTTTTCCCCTTTAAGGTTGAAATTTGGATTAATTTTAACACCTGTGTCAGGTTCAAAGTCTTGAAAGTGAAATTTAAGCCGCAATTTTCTACAAAAACTTTTTAAATCCTGACCACTGAAAGTTCGTCTGTAGTTGCTGTTGGAGGTTTTTTTTAAAGTTAAGACCTTTTTTCGAACAGTTGTTTTTCATGTGTGTCTTATATTTTATTAGACATATTAATCATTTTGGGTCGATTCTACTATTTTTATCAGGTAGGTCTTCTTGTTCTTCTCCGTTTGCGGAGCTGTTTTGTTTCCATCATCGCCTAAAAATGAACCCTTCTAGTGTTCTTCTGTCGTTTTACTACCCTGTCATTTTTTCTAAACAGTCTACATCAATCCATAAAATTTACTGTGGAATCAAATAATAAATAACTACCATTTCTAGATATTCTAATTATCAAAACCGGAACAACCTTGTCAACAGATATATATACATAATAACATTGTAATTTAAAAACATCTCTACATTCTCTCAACGCAATATACATCCGTGTATGGAGGCCATGTGATATTAATACCGACGTGGAAAGGTAACACTAGGCTATCGAAAGTTCTTCTTTGAGAAACTGGACTTGTCTAGGGGTATCACCTCTGGTTAACATGCTAGGCGTTGTGCCGAAGATGTACAAAGAGTTGATGGTTCGAATCCAGTTATGGGTCAACCAAAACATTCAATCTGTCTGTCAGATGATTTTGAGAATGTAAATTACAATGGCATTGTTAGATTAAAACTATAGACACGTATAATAATTATTTCATCTGATCTAGCATTCTGTTAAATATAATTACAGATGTATAACAACTGTTGTGTGCTAAAAATAGACCACTTTATATCACACAGCATTCTATGAGTGGCCTTTCATGTCAGAATAACGATATTTCTAAAACGATACTTTTTTCTATCATGATACTTGTACGAAGTATAAGGATACTAGAATTAAGTATATTGATACTTGTTGGAAGTATCATGATACTTCTTACAAGTATCACGATACTTCTTACAAGTATCGTGATACTTCTTACAAGTATCGTGATGCTTTTTGTACATTACCATACTCTAATATGTATAATCATAGTTATAGGAAGTATAAATATACTAATAAAAAGTACAATGATACTTGTTAAAAGTATAATGATACTCGTTAAAAGTATAATGATACTTGTTCAAAGTATAACGATACTTCTTAAAAGTATAATGATACTTCTTAAAAGTATAATGATACTTTTAAGAAGTATAATGATACTTCTTAAAAGTATAATGATACTTTTGGAAGTATAATTATATTTGTCAAAAGTATAGTGATACGGTTTAAAGTATATCGATACTTGTAAGAAGTATACTGATACTTGCTGGAAGTATCATGATACTTGTAAAAAGTATCGTGATACTTGTTAAAAGTACAATGATACTTGTAAAAGGTATAACGGTAAATACTTACGTATTTTATTGGTATCAAAGTATAAAGTTATTTGTTTCAAGTATAATGATATTTTTAATATTATGAAAACATAATAAATAGTAACAAAAGTAACATATATATAATTAAAATTTTATAAGCCAATCACAGGAAACGTTACAACAAGGCTTTTGAGTATAATCGCGCCGATTTTCAATGAAGATAATCCGAATAACACTCGGTTCCTTTCCGCGTCCGATTTTTTATTTCATGAGCGAGATGCGAGATGGCTGGCTCGACAGACAAAGAAAGGTTTCTTTCGAGAGTTCAAAACACGATAGATTATTGCGTACGCCTCCTTACATCAGATGCCATGAATTCGGATGTGGCATGTAATATATTATCTAGGTAAGTTCCATGGAACGTCTTTGACCGTGACTCTCCCAGGACCTTGTAGGATTATATCACGGGCACTTGGTTCATAAAAAATGCCAGTCCCTCCCTCTTTTCTTGAGGACTGACATTTGTGTGCTGCTTAGGCAGCATTATACTGTTGTATTGTCTCCAGACGAAATAAACGGCCAGATGCAGGGGTTGACACTTAATTTAATTTTTAGTAGACAAAAGGACTACAAGATTCCCGAATTCACTAGTCCCACGACAATTTTAGCAGCCCGAAATAAATATACTTTTGAAAAATGTTCAAAATTTTGCTAGACCAAAGGACTAACAAGTTACAAATTCTAGTTGTCCTTCCTCAAATTCACTAGCCTGGGGCTACAGGACTACTGTTAGAGTCGAACTCCGAGATGTACCTCACAAATACGCATAACATAGTTCATGTCTGGGTGTCAAGAATTAAAGATAGCGAGAGACTGCTGCACAAATTCTAGTTATTTTATTTAAAAATGCTCAAATGGAAAGTATGTACAGTTCAAACAAAAATACTGTGTGAAAATGTAGCTTAATATGACACTCGCCATTCGTGATTCGGTTCATTCATGAAAAATTCCCACGATGTGCTGTAATATTTTACAAGTTTTTAGGAATGGAAACATAGTAAATGTTCGAAATGTAGTAAATGACTAAATACCGAGGTAAATACTTCTATCGCTGTTGACTCTTTGCTTCTTTCACTGTGGACTCTTATAGCTATATGTCTTGAACGTTTTTAATGCTTAATGTTTACATCTATTTTACAAAGGTTTGATTTCTATAGGACAGGTGAGGTGTGCGCGCATATGTATAAACGGAATTTAAATATGTCAACTTCACAAACTTCTATATTTGGAAATAAACAAAATTCAGAACTGTCGAGGGTTTATCATTCAGCATTGAAATCGAATACCAGCCAAATGACGTAATCAAGGAACTCTGGGATATATTCCTTAATGTAAAGTCCAGAGAATTCCGAAGTTTACTTTCATTTCATGGTCAATGGAGTTGACAATTTAGTGCATTTCTCCACAAAAAGGATTGCTCCCAATTTAAATGGAATGTAACGGATGGGGCTCATGATATTTTTTGAAAAGATAAACATCTAGGGAAGTGAGCTAGACCAAGTATTAAATATTTTCTGAGGAGATAACCGTGAGTTGAAGCAAGCAGGTGTGGAACTAACAAAATAAATAGGGGTTGAAGCAAGCAGGTGTGGATCTGATGTCCGCCCAATGACGAGGAAATGTCTAAAAAAATAAATCCGGATTTTATTTGCTACAACGGGGGAACTGGTTGCTTGCAGATTTTTCAAATTTGCTGCGATTTCTTCTCTTGTTGCGAATCATTTTGCAGGGACTATGATTACCGATAAATTATTGCAGTTGGTTAACATTGTCATAACGGCGGATCAGTAGGCATTTAATAGACTGATGCATGGAGAAACTGTTCACTATGTCGAGGGTAAGACGTGACAACTTCATTACATGCTTTTAGAGGAAATCTTGTAGGGTTTTGTCATAAATGAATACATATTGTTTCCTTGACTGTGTACTCTAAACTAAATGTATGTCATGATCACTAGTATCAAAAGGGGGTGATGACATAGTGGAGGTACCTACATATGTAAGGTAACAAGTGCCAGTGTCATAATACTACATGTATAGTATTTGAAAGTCCCTTAATAGTTCATGCTGAAGCCAAGTCAATAAATGTACCATGTGTTCTTTGTTGTCATGACACCAGAAAAAAAAATCCATCGATCTACCTTGCAATATCTATAGATAGTATTTAGGAAAAGGCTAGTACCATTTTCTGTACTCCATGCCTGTAGATATAACTCTGTTATTAGGGCCCCGCATCGAGATGCGGGTGCCCTATAGTTTTCACTTTGTCTGTCTGTCCGTCAACAATTTTTTTCTTCAAAGATTTCTTGGCTTGTATAAGTGGGAATGATTTCAAAATTGATCTGAAGCTTGGAAATGATGAGTTGTATAGTGTAAGCGATTTTCAAGTTTGTCGGACTTCCACTTCTGTTTGCCGATACTTTGATTTTTTCCTATTAACAAATTTTTCGTCACAGATTTCCGGGCTTCTACAATAGGGAATGGTTTGAAACTTGGTTTTGAGCTTGGAAATGATGAGTTGTATTGTGTAAGTCATTTACAAGTTCACCGGGTATCCACTTCCTGTTTGCCGATACTTTGATTTTTTTCCATGAACGAAATTTCTTCACAGGTTTCTTGGCTTCTACAATAGGGAATGATTTGGAATTTGGTCTGAAGCTTGATAATAATTAGCTGCATTGTGTAAGCAATTTTCAACATTGTCAGGCGTCCACTTCCTGTTTGCTGATACTTTGATTTTTATACTATTTACAAATTTTTCGTCATAGATTTCTTGGCTTTTGCAATAGGGAATGATTTGAAAATTGGTCTGGAGATTGGAAATGATGAATTGTATTGTGTAAAACGATTTTCAATTTTATCAGGTATCCACTTCCTGTTTGCCACTACTTTGATTTTTTTCCACACTTATCTTATTTTTATTTTTGCCCAGAGTTTCAGGATCGAAATTGTGGGGCCCTTTCGACAACGCCAGTTTCGACATGCTCTAGTTTCCTGTTCACATTGCAAATTAAAGTTCTGCTGTAGTTCAAAGTATTTTTCAGAGTAATTAATTGAATTAAATTGCATTGTTATAAAAGGGGTGGTCGAGATGCCTAAGCGCGATGCATTTTAACCATTCCTATTCTTATGAAGCACTTTCCCTGAAACAAAACTCAGTTTTATTTCTTTACTTGCCCTTTCATGTTCATTGCTTTTGTTGAATAATTTTTCCCATTTTGGCCAGTCAGTTTGCATGTAATTTTTTGTTTATCTGTTTATTCTGATCTAGTAATAGACGTCATTGTGACTTGAGTTTACATTTTTATGCTCTCTCAAAAGACAGGTCTACGTATTACATTATACCCTCTGTTGGTCTGTCTGTTAACTTTTTGGTTCCTGAGTTTTTTTTTCTGTAACCACTTGACATACTGTTTATTGATGTATCTAGATGTTTAGAATCAAGTTTCAAATCTATTCTTATTTCAAGGATAACTGCTTAAGCAGCACACAAGCGTTCAGCACTTTGATTTTTATGAAACAACATTTTATTTGATCTGGGATTAAAAAAAAAAATTGATTGCTCTGTTGGTCGAAAAAATATCTTGTCGGAGGAAGATTCTGAAAAAAAATTATGAACGAAATGAAAATCCCTCCCCTTTGCGGTAAGAAAATGGTTGTTGCCTAATTTGTCACATTGTAAGAGTTATCTTTCTTGGATGTGGACAATCACCCAAATTTGTTAGTTGGGCATATGAGATGTGATTTATCAATTGAAATGATGTTAAAGTTTCCCTCAAAGTCTAGATCTGAGAATATTTTATTTCCTGTTTGATCTATCAAGATGCTTTCTTTTGCATTTAAAGTGATGCAATCTACCAATTGACATGCAAAAGAAATTATGTGGATAGTTCATTTAGGAAAAAAGATATATTTATTTAACAATTTAGAGTGATATGTCTATCACAGTGATTTATCATGGTAAGTCTCTGGCTTCTTTATCTCAGATCTAGACTTTGAGGGAAACTTTAATTGATTAGTTCAATTTGACCTACATTTAATGTTGAGTGATTCTGGTTACAGTTTGTCTTGTTTTACAAATATTTTACGAAAGGATATGGAGTAAATGAACATGAGATCTTAACACATATGTTAACTCCAACTGCAATAATTTTAATGAGCTGTATGGCCATTTCGGAAATTAATTCCTCATCAGCAGCACTAGAACCCAAACAGAGGAAAACCATAATTTCAAAAATGTTTACTATGCATAAAACCAAATGAAATACGAATAATCAGTAAAATCAAATATAGCTAAAATGCTTCTTCATGGATAGTTTCAGCGGCAGGTTGTTGAGAAGTCTGAAACTAGATTAATTGAACAAAAAAAAATAAAAAATAAGGGATTAGCTGTCGTTTTCAACTGCTCCCTTCTCTTATTGTACTTGGAATACAGTACTTAACATAGGTTATGTTAACAGACATGAACCCCCAAACCCTTTGTTAAATCAATGTTCAAACATGTGCTCCAAAAATAAATTTGGACAGCTTTCTGATTTCAGATTACATAGACTTAAAAGCGACATTGCTGGTGTTGAAGGAGCTTTAATATCAGAAGAAGAAAGGGATGATCTTATAATTATTGTCAGTGATATGTGTAGTGATGTTGAAAGAAAATACAAAGATAATGCTTCAGGTACATTTGTATGGAGAATTAAAATCTTAACATGAGCATGATTGTAATGATTTTGATTAAAGTACATGTATGCACACTGAAAATTGCTGCAACAAAAATCGCTGTAGCTATTTTGTTTTAAATAAGATCATAATAAAGCATACATGCATCATTTTCTATTTTTTATGCCCCCGATCTGTAGATATTTTGGTATGTGTATTGATCATGTAAAGCTGCACACCATGATGCAAATTTCACTAAGGTCATATCAAAGGTCAAGGTCACAGAGATCAAAAGGTCAAAATTTAGATTTTGCTATAGCAAATTACAATTACAATTGCTAGAGGCTTGATATTCTATATGTGAATAGATCTAATGAAGCTTAATACAAATACTCCAAAAAAGTTTGGGTCAGGTCAAGGTCACTGAGTGAAAATTTGAAAACTTGAACATTGTCTATATTTTTCCAACCAGATGTGATAGGACCTTCATATTTGGCCTGTATGTTGATCATATAAAGCTGAACACCATTATGCAAATTTCATTAAGGTCAGGTCAAGGGCAAGGTCACAGAGGTCAAAATCCAGATTTTGCTTTTAGCTCGTTAATAACAATTGCAAGAGGCTTGATATTTTATATATATGAATAGATCTAATGGAGCTTAGTAAAAATGTCTACTTAACCTTAATTTCTAGTGATTGCAATTTTAGTATTTGTCTTGTTTGGTAGACATGGTTAGTGTTTCACAAACACATCTTGTTTTCCACTACTCTTGGTATGTTGTTTTCCACTACTCTTGGTATATTTAACAAAATAATCACAGAACAAAGAAAAATATTTTCCATGATGTTAATTTCTCTCAAATTTTAAAGAAATTCCATGTGGGAGTGATTGATGAATGATTTATGGAAAATGAATAGACACCAAATTCATTGCGGGTTGATTACTTATTTACATATACAAGGGTGCTTATTTTGTTGTTTACTCAGATGACCAATTGGCAAACAAAATTTTTATTTGTTTACTTATTTATACAAACATGTTCTTGCAAAAGTGAGAATAAAATTTGCTGTACCAATATCCACTTACCATTTACTTTAATTAAATAAATTGGTATACAGGTAAAAAGTTTTTTTGGTCAGTATTTTATTGAGTAATAACATAATTATCTTTTTGCTATGAGATTCCAGATGACCTCATGACCAGTATGTTTTTGTTAATCGATATACACCACGACATTCATCTATTGATGAAAATAGGGACCATATATAGTTGATATTTAATGGAAAAAATAATGAACTAATTATTGAATAACATTATTTAAAAATAAATATTGCTACATGTATATGAGTAAAGGGAATTTGAATTAGTAGTAATTCTTTTATTCCATTAATTGAGTTATCTTTTTATAAGGTAATACTTTTTCCAAGGTAAAACCTCCCCAGGCCATAACAGACATACAATAGTTATAATGACATTATACTGAGTGGGCAAGACATTAGAGTCCAAGGATCCTTTACAAATTTTGTCTCAAAAAGTGTGATGGGCACGCAAATTTTATTTTATATTTTTTATTAAATTTTGTGTCTTGTGTTTGCCAATTGCTGTCATTTAAAAAGAAATGGATCTCCTGTAGTTGGCGATCACAATTCTGGAATACCAGAATTGGTAACAATTCTGGAACAAAAATTTATTCCAGAATTGTTGTTCCAGAATTGTTCCAGAATTGTTAAAATTTTTAAATAATGCTAATTAAGTCAACTTCTTAATCAAGGATTGTTGTTCTAGAATTATTAATATGATAATATTAAAATTGTGAAACTTTAATTATTGATAAAATTTAGATGAAACAATTATTAAAATATACCACTAATTAAAGATCAAAGAGTGTAGTTTATACATACTTAAAGTAGTAAAAGGATGATCAATCAAACAGTGGGATAATGTCTTTAATTGTCCCAAGCTCAGAAAAACTCAAGAAATGTACAACCCTTTTTCCTTCTGTTTTTGTTATTTTTTTATATAATAAATTGTTGGATTGTTAAATAATAAGCCCCTGCCTACAGTCTGAGTGCTCTAGAAAGAAACAAAAAGTAACAGAACTGTTCCATCCTTTTCAAACATCCATACCTGTATTAGACAGTGTGAATACTGTATTCGGCGGCGTAAATATGATTGTCACCAGACAAAAACATAATTACTCCAGAGATTGGAAACCTGAAGAAGTCACAAAATCACCTCATGATGAACTTATAAAACCCATTCAGGCCATCACACCAGACATCATTCTGCCAATATAAAGAAAAACAACATTTACAAAACAAAAGGTTGCCTTTTGCATCGAAGAGGCCACCAAAGAAAATCCTCCTGCATGGGCAACACAATACTTTGCAAATCACCAGACACAAACCTTTAAAGCTACAACAAAAGCCAAAAAATTGCTTGCGAACTGTGACAAAAAAAATCGACAAGATATGACTCTGCAAGGGCTGTCAAAAAAAAGCAAAAGATTATCAACTGAATCTGAGTACCAATACTGCAAACAACAGTCACTGAACGGAGTGACAATGACAACAATGATTCTATGTCAGATGACCCTGCATCATCAACGTCACTTTAGACAGAAAATCACTTCAGGAACAGGTAAGTGAACACCAGGACACATACAACTACCTTAAACAACAGATGGGCAGTTGAAAACTAAGTGACTGTGTACAAAATGAAGCTCATGTTGATGACTGTTGCTGTTTATAAGCATTTGAAAACTTGATTCATAAGAAACAACCTTTTTCAGAGCCACCAACATATTTTTAAAAAAAATTATAGTCGTAACAAAACCTATGCTATATCTGTCATTTCTGTCAAATGTAAATTAAAAGAAATAAAAGTCATCACCCTATTTATCTGTCATAAAAATGTCTAGATAATAGTAACAATCTTCTAACAATTCTGGAATATCACAATGTTCCAGAATTGCTGGAAAAAATTTTAAAAATTAACAATTCTGGAATAAATTTTTGTTCCAGAATTGTTGACAATTCTGGTATTCCAGAATTGCGATCGCCAACTACAGGAGATCCAAAGAAATTGTCACAAATTGCCCAAAAATCAAAATAAATTTTTTCCAGACGTTAAAAAATTGGTGTTGGTGGGTATGAGAATCTAAGATATATTTTTATGGCCTGATCAGGGGATCCAGCTGCACACAGTACAGCCAGAGACTTACTGTGATGAATCACTGTGATAGACTTGTGAAATGTCTATATCTTCTTTCGTGTTTAATATTTCAACATGCTTTTTTTGCACTCAAAGTAATACAATCTACCACTAGACATGCAAAAGAAATTATGTGGATGAATCAATTAGGAAAAAAGATAAATTCATTTAAAAATTTAGAGTGATATGTCTATCAGGGTGATTTATCATGGTAAGTCTTCAGCTGTACATTATCAGTGCTGCAGCTGATTATTCAACAGTAAATAAGAGTTTTCTCCCTTTCTTGAAAATTGACAATTCACCTAATTGTTCTTGATGAACTTATTTTTCACACACTTTATTCATTAGTTATTCTCTAGCATTAAAATTTCCTTATTACCAGTTGTAGAGTTAAATTGAAAAGTTAATAAAGAATCAGAGTTGTCCTCCTTGCAAATCAAGAAAATCAGCTGTACACCTGATTTGTCTGGATGGTACATCAGCTATCGAACTGATTTTTACTGAAAGTCATAATTTTAAAAGGTCATGTACGAGGGTCTAAACCCCATGTACTTAATATTTTAAAGCTGAATTAACTTGGTTGGCAATAGCTCTTAAAGGAAAATTATTCTCAACACCATAAAAATTCTGTAAATAGGTGGAAAATTTAATGCAAAAAACTACATAAATCCTGTAAAATTCACTCATTTTATAACAAACATTGTATTTTATTCTAAGGGTGTTTTACAAAAACAAGTATTACTTACTTGTCAGAAATAATAATTTATCTCTGGAACAATGAATTCATTGATTTGTAACTTTAAGAAAACGTGTTATAAATTTCTGTTTTAAAAGGGGCAATAACTCTTATGGTGCCTAATTATAATCATTCCTTTAATCAGCTGCACAACTGGGTCCCCTGATCAGTTCAAGTTAATACAAATACCAGTAATGATTTGTTTTTTACAGAAAATGCCAGCTTCAGGGCAGAGCGTGCAAAAGAGGGCAAACCCGGTGCGCCCAAGTTTTCTATAACACAGGAGCAGCTAGAATATTTGAAGTCATACAAATTTACAGCACCTATGATGGCAGATGCTTTAAAAACTTCAGAATCAACAATTCGAAGACGACTAAGGTAAACTTTAAAAATCAAAAATTAAATATGTAATCCCAAATAAAGTGCTTATTTTGTTAGAATACAAGGAAAAACAATATTGACTATATTGTCAGGTTTCAGATTAATCAGATATCTTGATTTTTATCTGCTAAGATAGAATTAAATTTTTTTGCACATGGATATCTTTTCTTAATATCATTTGAACATATTTGAAAAGCAGTATGTTAATTTTTGCTTGCTACTCTCTTGTATTATAAGTATGATCCTTATCCATGTAAACCAATTATATGAAGTAAAAACATTCAGTGTGCAGTGTATTTTTGCAACTCTCTGGTACAATTTTTATGCCGCGTCCACGAATGTGGAAGGGTCATATAGTGTTACCCTTGTCCGTCCTTCAATATTGCCCTTTTTGGTCCCTTTTTTAAAAACAGCAGGGGCCAAAATATCCAAAACCACTCCCTGCTTCCTTTTGTTCCAAGGAAGAATGTGTTAAAATTTGATAAGGATTGATCAAATAAGTTATTGACCAAAACAATAGTGTCTTCAGATGACGACGACGGCAGCCCCATACCATTAAACGACCTCAAATTTTTTGTGGTTGTTTATGAAAAAAACTGATTATTTTCACTACTTAGACAGATAAATCATTCATAAAGTTCATACCAAATTTTGTAAATATACTCTTGGAGTAAAAAAATGCAAGTAATTTAGCCTCAAAAGCAGAACCCAGTAGATATCAAGTAGATTGTTTTATAAAAATGATTTGTTACTCATTAGTAAATATTCTTTTTACCATGGGTTTGGACACAAAGGGATTGAAGGCCATTATATTAGAATATCTTACTTTAACATTTATAGACATTTTTTTTAATTGCTATCTTTTTTTAGTGAATATGGTATCAAGTTGAGAGAAGGAAGACATGATGAGATTTCAGATGAAAGTTTGGATTCAAAAATTAAAGAAATTATAGGTACAAACAGGAGAATTGGACCAAATTCTATACGTTTACGACTAGAAATGGAAGGAGTCATTGTCAAAAGAGAAAGGGTTCGACAGTCCTGCCACAGAGTTGACCCTACTGGTTGTGCTTTGAGATCTCTAGAGAGACAAAATGTACAACGTAGAACCTACAAAGTAGCAGGACCAAATTCATTGTGGCATATTGATGGAAATCATAAACTTGTGAGGTAGCTTATTTTTTGTTTAAAATTTGATGAATGTTACAAAATATTTTGCATTTTTACATATTTGGCTGTAGACTTTATTATTTTCATACCCCGCAAACAAACAAAGTTTAGGGGGGGGGGTTACTTTGTCTGTCTGTTCGTCCATGTACCTTGCCAGCGCATGTTCTCCTAAACGGATGATTGGATTTTGATGAATTTTACACATTTGTAGCAGTCAACCTGAAGATGTGCATGAAGTAATATGGTTGTTGCTTGAAACTTTGAATCAGAGATAATTTGTCTTTGAATATTTTCTGGAAAAAAAGGGGGACAAATCTTGTCATCGCAAGTCCTCTTAATCAGGTACATGTAGTTAGATTTTGATGAAATGTTACACAGTTGTAGTACACCACCTTGAAGATGTGCATGAAATTATATGGTTGCTGCCTGAAATTTATAAGGGAGATAATTCGTCTGAATATTTTCCGGAAAATATGGAGAGGTATATCATTGTTTGCATACTTGTATTGTGTCCCGTCATACTTAAATTGCACTTGGCATATTGATTCAGGGTGCAATGAGCAGGGGTATAATGGCGACAGCTGTAGTTGTATCCGATTTTAATTGGTTTATTTTACGTCTTGGTTACTTGTATAAATCCAAGTCTCAAATATGCCATAGTGGCCAAAGTGCAAGAAGTAGAAATTTATTATAACTTCAGTTCTTGCTTGTGATATGATCATTACATAATTAATTCAAATATATTGTTACATCGAGATACAAATTTCTGTTACTTAAGCATGTGAACTTGCTGTTTAAATGTAATTTCACATGGAAGGCCATAATAATAACATCCTAGATTCTCATCCTCACCCACCCATATTTTTTCACCCATCTCGGAAAACTGTATTCTGATTTTTTGCCAATTTTGGTAAATTTCAATTAAAAAATCAGCATTTTTCACAATATTTTATAATAATAGAAAATAAAATTTGCCCATCGCTCGCCTCAAATGTTGAGAAAAAATGGATGAGAATCAAGGAATTATTTTATTATGGCCCACCTCATTGCAAGTGTATGAACCATTGCTCTTCAAAATGGCATTTAATTATTTATTTTTATTTCTTGGTTCTCATCATGCTAGATTAATCATGTTGGACACAAATACATAAATACAGACACAGTGGATGCTTCAACAAAATTGGAAGGGTGATAATGAATTTGGACTAATGTTGGAACAGATTTGCTTTCAGAAATATAGTTGCTGTCCAAAATTTGGATGGGGAGATAACTATTCAAGATCAATGTAAACATTTCTTATTAATAATTAGATTTTTTTAAAAGCTCTTCACTATTTTTTGCAGATGGGGATTTTACATTCATGGCTGCATCGATGGATTTAGTCGCTTGATAACATTCCTTCATTGCAACACTGACAATAAATCAACCACAGTATATGATGCATTTATTTCATCAACACAGAAACATGGCATCCCTTCTCGAATAAGGGTGGATTGTGGAGTGGAAAATGTTGACATATGTACATTTATGGAAGGTTATAGAGGAGGAAACAGAGGTAGTGCTTTAAGGGGAAAAAGTTCTCACAATCAAAGGATAGAGCGTCTCTGGGTTGATTTGTGGGATGCTGTAACAAACGAGTATTATGACTTGTTTACCTTCATGGAGGATTCTGAGGTCCTAGATGTGTCAAATGCTTTACATATGTGGGTTTTTCATTTCGTTTTTAAGCCACGTCTGAATAAATGTTTAGAAATGTTTGTGTATCAATACAATAACCATGGGCTTTCTACAGAAAACTTCAGAACCCCTCATCAAATATTCATACAAGGTGTTTTAAGAAATCTCAATTCAGACAATGCATGCATTCAAGAATTGATATTAACTGCTGGAGATATTAGCCAGGAAGAATTGGTATCAGATGATTACAGGGCTGAGGAAGGTGCTGAGAATGATGTGGAAAGTTTAAATGTAGACGAGTCCAGTGCTGATTCAATACAGTGTCCACTGAATGAGGAAGAATTAGAAAATTTGAAAGATACTATTAACATTTTGTCTGAATATAAAAATGTTGCTCATGGTGTTACACTTTTTAAAGATGTTTTGTCCTACATAGAATCCTTAGAAACATCATGATGATTAAGTTCCACATGTGAAATTAAGAGCATGTGCAAATCTGTTTAACACTTTATTATTTCTAACTATTTTTAGTACTATCACATTACATACAGCGAGGACAATCTAAAAATAAAAGGTGTGGAATATATTGCTGAGCAATACCAAGTCCCCTATCAGTGGAACAAGGTTTTATTATCCCCTCTCCCAACGAAGTTGGGGAGGGGATATAGCATTTTACCCGTTCGCCCGTTCGAACTTAAGACCATATATCTTTTGATTTGATTTTGGCTTTACATTTAGATCATATTGGTTATTTGTTCTCTGTCAGTTTTAAACACTTTTTGAGTTTATGGTCTTCCAAACATTTAGATTTTATCTGCACTGAAGAGACATAAGTTGTCAAAATGCGCATATGCAGAAAGTAAATTCACAGGGACTTCGGTATTTAGTTATTTGAATAACAAGTCGTAGATGGACAATGTTTTGTCCATGGATGCATCTTGAGGAGAAATTGAGGTTGATATATAGAATAGTTGGATTTGACCTACATTTCATGCATGAGTGACTTAGGTTAAAGTTTTTGTAAGAGTCCAGATCTGGGATACTACAACTTGTAGAGGAATAATATTTTGTATGTATATGCATCTTGTAAACTGAAACTTGATCAGCAACTCATTAAGGTAGACTTGCATACAAAATATCAGATCAAAACCTGCAACATTTATCAAAAAAAAGAGCGGAAAACTGACATTTTACTACAATTTTCGAAGTCCAAGAACCATAACTCTGTCAAAAATCATTAGACCTGAACCAAACTTAAAACTCGATCTCTAATTCATTAAGGTAGACGCGCATACAAAATATCACACTTATACCTGCAACGATTTAGAAAAAAAGGTGTGGAAAACTGAGGCGGGACAGACAGACGGACAGAGCACTAACCTAAAGTCCTCTTAAGCTATCGCCGGTAGGAGACTAAAAAATCAATTGCATTTGTGATCTGATGGGCTGAAATATTGATGTGAATCACATTATGGCCTTCAATAAAATTCTGTCTTTTTGAAGTTTCAGCAACTGTGTCGAACAAATTACTTTTTCTGGAACATAAATACTATACATTCTAAAAATTTATGTTGAATTGACATGTCCTAAAATCTGATGAATTGATAGCGATTTTCATAAAATAGAATTACTTTGCCCATTACCAACTGACGATTAAAACAATTAAATAATCTTAACTATGCATGCGACGAAAAACAAAGTTCAGGTAGCAGTGTATACTATTTCAGGGAAACAGAGCTCTATTCAATGTTATTCAGGGGATATAGTTGGACCTCCACTTTATCATGCACTTTAATGTTTGGGATGTTGAGGATGGTTCTCTCTGGTATGGTAAGATGTCTTTCCATGCAGCTTAAACCAATGGAAGTTTATCAACATAACACCCCTATGAGAATAATATTTTGATAAACTCTATTGAAATTAAGGTTGTGTTTGATTTCAACAAATCTGGATACATTTTCACAATCCGGGGATTATTAATCATTGTCTGTCTGTTTTTTAATCCGCAACTCCTTAAAAACTGCTAGTTTGATTCCAACAGGATTCCAACAGGATGTTCAAGATATGTTGTTCATCTTGTGAAATATTATATCCTGGAGCATATTTGGCCTTTATATTGGTCATATGAAGCTGAACAGCATTATGCAAATTTCACCAAGATCAGCTCAAAGGTGAAGGTCAAAATAGATTTTGCTATGCTTGTTATTATACCCCACGCAACTAATATGTTTTTGACCCGTCCATCCATCTGTCTGTCCTGTTCTTGTCACTGCAACTCCTCTTTAACCGCTTGACAGATTGCTTTCATATTTGGTAGGATTGTTGGTCATTATGTGTAGATGTGCATATTATACCAACATATTGACTGGATAATTTTTGTGGGAGTTATGGGACTTGGACTTTATTCAGTTAAAATAAAGTATCATCTTGTCACTGCAACTCCTCTGAAACTGCTTAATGGATTACTTTCATCTTTGGTAGGATTGTTGGTCATGAAGTGTAGATGTGCATACTATACTGCCTTATTGATCGGATTATTTTTATGGGAATTATTGGACTTAGACTATTTTCAGCTAATACAGCAAACTTGGTCACAATAGTCCTTAGGTGGTCCCCTTTAAAAAAATGTGTCCGGCAAGTCAACAGGCCATCCAAGATGGCCGCAAGTTGGAGATTGTCGAAAAGTGGACCCTGTATTCCAAGATCTCTGAAACTACTGGGTCAATTGGAACCAAACTTGGTCACAATGGTCCTTATAGGTGGCCCCTTTAAAAAAAATGTCTGGCAAGTCTATCATATCCATGATGGCCGGCAGTGGGGAACACAGTTTTAACATTGGACCCTATGGGAAAGCATTCAAAGATCTTCTCTGAAACCACTGCGGCAATTGGAACCAAATCTGATCACAATATTTTTTGGATGGTCCCCTTTAAAAATTGTGTCCGGCAAGTCCGCAGATGACTGCCAGCGGGAACTTTGTCGAAAATTGGACAATATCAATGTCTAACATCAATGTTTAACATCAATGTCTATCAACAAACTTGAAATTGAGGCCCTTAAACATTTGGATTATTCTTACTTATTGTGTCAGTCATGGCCCAGATGAGTGATACAGGCTCTTGAGAGCCTCTTGTTATGAATAATATTGCTAATAGATACTTTTAGAGTTCAATAATGCTGGATTTTCTGTGGGGTATGTGAGCTTGCTCACTAAGGTTTTTTAATTTCCTATGCGAGCACATCAAATGGAGCTTAGTTCAAATCTACAAAAAAATTTCAGTCTGGTCAAAGGTAAAGGCCTATATACTGATCACCATTATGCATATTTCATAAAGGTCAGATCAAAGGTCAAGGTCACTGAGGTCAAAATCTAGATTTTGCTTTTAGCTCTTTAATTACAATTGCAAAGAGGCTGAATATTCTATATGTGAATAGATAAAATGGAGCCTAGTACAAATGTCTACTTCACCTTGCAATGTTGGCATTTATTTTGTATTGTAGACATGGTTGCATTCTGAACAAATTTGCAGGGTATGTTCCCCTAATTTAGACATGCATGTTATACTCAAAATTTCAATCATACACATTTAGAGGTTCAACAGGCCAACAATGGTTGTTCTGTAGTGAAGGTGGCATAAAGCGTTCCATGGAACACCCATCCATTTTGTTCTCTATTAGCCTTTTTTAAAATGTCTTGGTTATAACTTTTTGTGTTTCCAATGTCACAAATATTAATGAATTAAACAGTAGAGTATGTCCCTGTCTGTAAAGGGACCAGAAAAGGACTTTGTGACCAAGTTACATAATTAGATGCCCTACTGATCTTTATTTTTTACAATAAATCATACTGAAACTCTTACTTCAAATGGAGATAATTTAAAACCTGCATCTCCAAAAATGTTGTTAGATCTGTCAGGATGAAGAGGAGAAGTTGATTGTAACCTTTGGCTAGAAAAAATGCTTTTGAAACAACTAAAACAATCTCCATTTTGACCATATACAACCAACTTGCCAGTTGGTACAGTGAGATAACCAACAAATGTTTCTCACACTGGAAATTCAAAGAAGTTTCCATCCCAAGGATGTCTATTTTCCATAGGACAAGCTGAATAACAAACATATACAAATGATATATTGCAAAAGTTAAATCATCCATTGGCTCGTCATAATTTGATAAAAGTTTAATGAAGTTATTCAGACAGAGGGACATGGTGACAACTTCAACAGGAACTTGTGTACAAGCAAATGGTCATTAGGTTCTCATTATACTTGTTCTCATGGGGTTTTATATTTTTAAATAGTATGAGCATCTAATAATAATGAAATAGTGTGAATGAATTTAAAAATATAATTGATGGACATAAATAAAATGATAGTTATTGTTTTCTAATCAATCAGGATGTATTTAAATTTGCTAGAAATTAGAAAAGCTTATAAATTAATTAAACCATTACAAGACAGCTATCCTCTTATCATGCTTATGACAGATTTCCAAAGGATTAGCATCACTCACAAAACTCCTGTCTTTTGTCTGTTAAACAAGCAATCAAAGCTCTATATACTTCTATTGAATACCTGAAATGGTTTAACTTGATATGATACAATAGTGATGACAAATTGGTGTACAATTAGAATTCTAAAAAACTTTGATTGCTTCAGACAAAAGGCAGGAGATTTGAAGTTGTTACAGGAATATTGGGAAGTTCATTTATTACATCCCAGCTCTTTTGTTCTAGTGCAGTGATCAGAGTCAGATTAGTAACCCCACCAATCTCATCCCAGTTAGAACAAAGGATCTTTTACTTAATTTTTTTTTATTTGTCAAGGCCAGACTTTGAGAACTGTTCAGTTTTTTGGACTTAGTAAAATTTGTCTTTTACTATCCATAAAATTTCCAAAGATAAAGATTTATAAACCTTGAAAAATTACATTGTCCATAGTGGGATTTGACATGACCAAGGTCGTCTCCTTTACTAGACTTATGCCTTACACAGTACACCACGAACTCATTGGAATTACAAGGTTAAAATCATATATAAAGAATCATTGTGCGGCACAATAAGGATATACATTATAATCATAGTATAGAACATATATTTCATAACATTATAAGCATGAAAATAACTTTTTAAGAATTTATATCGGCTTCTTCACTTAAATATATCAGCTGGGGTATCTCACTCGAACTTGGTGTGTCAGTATAAGCTCCGGCCTCAAGCTGTTGGTGGTGATCTTCTAGACACACCACATCCTCATGTGATATCTATTACAAATTTGCAGATAAAATATCATTAAGATCCAGGAAATTGCCATTAATTGAACAGATTTCCTGTAAATTTGCTCATAAAATACTTACCAGTTGTGAACATGGTGTAGAAACCACACTACATTTTGTAAGTAAATGAACTGTACAACATAATCATAACAAACAGAATAAATCATGCATCTGAAAAGTAACATAAAAAAACTGTAAACATAGAAACATGCCTTGTCTACACTGCTTTAAAACTCAAGGATATTTACAATTCTACAGCCATGGAGCTGAATCTTACTGGTGCTAGTGAAACTGCATAACTTAATGAGGTAACACTGGTCTTCGCATCACCATACCATTTTGTATATTAATTTGTACTCAAGTGATGTAACATTGGTATACAATATTGTTAACATTTTCTGTAGGACTTATATTGATTTGCCTACTAGATGAGACACGATTTGGGAAATGTTTGTTCACCTATTGCTGGAGGAATTTAAGCATATGCATTCATCAATGGCAATAAAAAATCAGCAATGATAAATTACAGTAACAAATGCTTGGTCAAACCAACTGAAGAATATAAACAGATTCGTAAGTGTCCATAAGGATGTTATTGCCAAAAAGTATTTTCAATGTACAATGGTGAATTTGACTTTTGACCAAGGAATATGATATTTGAAACACTGGTATACTGTCAAAGACTTACAATATACAGTGATATACAAGGTTATATACAGTGTTTGAAAAATAGTAATGGTGCATTAAATGATACCCCGCCACGTTTCACAAAATGTTTTAGTTTCAAGGGGCATAACTCCAGAACCCCCTTGGACCTCTGAACTCAAATTCAAACTTGACATGAGTTTTGTGGTAGACAACTTGCACACCAAGTTTAAAGACCTTATGTTATTTCATTCACAAAAGTTATCAGTCGGAAACCCTAAAATTCGCAAAATTTATAAGTTTCAAGGGGCATAACTCCAGAACCCCCTTGGACCTCTGAACCCAAAATTGAACTTGACCAGAGTTTTGTGGTAAACAACTTGCATACCAAGTATGAAGACCTTGTATTATTTCGTTCACAAGTTATCAGTCCGAAACCTTGGTGGGACAGACAGACGGACGGACACACCACTGAGGGTATCACATAATACCTCACCACTACCTGTGGCGGGGTATAAAAACTGAAATGTTATGGACCTGCAGTATACACGGCGTAGTAAAAATCTATTGAATAATGTTGATCATACAGTGTCCACATGAAATAATGTATTATGGAATGACAGCTGACTAACAGCAGTGTTCAAATAACCCATTGCATAAAAAATAATCAGCATCTATAAAGAGATCCTCATAAAACAGGTACATGCAACCTTAACAGTTGTTAGTGTTGATGCCAAAAGCGAGATCATGACAATAATGCAGTTATTACCATGCAAGTCACACACAAAAGGTTTAAATAATATGATTAAAGTGTGAAAACTAGAACTGTACTTTGGTTTATAAATACACCCCCCCCCCCCCCCGCTTGAACATACAATTCTACAATTCAGGCCTTCTCTTGCTTTTGATCCCTGAAAGCTTGGAAAGCTTGGAAACTGTAAGAGTTACTCTAAATTGGACTGGCATAAAAAATTCAAAACATGGCTTAAGTGATGAAAAGAGTTTTTTTGCAAATGAGAAAAATGAGAAGTGCTTAAAGTTGGTAAATGATTTAAATCATTGAAAAACTTAGAAAAACCTATTTGGAGAAAACAAATACTCATGGTTTTTAGGAAAAAGTAGGATGCCACATTTCAACAAAAGTTTATTACAGTGCATGTTTGATCAATTGCACATATCATTAACTATTCAAAGTCAATTTGGGGGATCAGAAGATATTTAGCCACTTAAGTCCTTTTGTGTTTAATGTTGAACCTATAATTTTCTCAAAGATGATAAATTGTTGTACTTTGTTAATATCTATTCTAACATGACATGCTTTGAATGCTACATAAAAATTAATATGATAAAATGATGATTTACCAATGATCTATGTCATGACCAAAAACCAACCAGAAAGGCAATAAAAAAATCATTTACCCCATATTTCCATGTCATGAAAGGCCATCACTAAAGAAAAACAAACTCACTTCACTTGTTACCTTATCCTATTAGAATACATGGGCCCAATTATATTTGTTGCAGTAGCATTGATTAAAATTTGAATATAACTTTCAGCCCATGTCATGTATGTGTAAATCTCAAACACATTTACATCTTTCTAAAATCCATGAATAAGTTTTGAAATAAAAAGTGCTAGAACTTATTTGTCAAGTATGTTGATGTATACTCTACAACTATAAATCTATAGACTTCTTCGATTCCGTGAATTAAGAGAAAATAGTCAAAAGATCCTATGAGTTCTCTAAAATCATTCAATCATTTAATCTACAAACAAGAATGAAATCACAAATCAAATTTAAAATGCAACAACGCTCACATTCTAAACCTTCTTCTTTTTTATTTTTTAAAATTAGTGCATGCAAAATAATTCTAGTATAGCTTCAGAGTTGTCAGATTGTTGAAGTCACTTGTCTTTTCAATCGGGAATAACTGATAAATATCCAATCTATAAAATTACATCTGTTAACAAATAGAAACGAGATGTTCCTATACTTTAGAATGTGTGAATTTTAAAACTTTTAAAGACAAATTCCTTTGATCAATCCATGGATCAGCAGAAAAAAATATCACAACTCTGTATCCTCACTAGGTCAAACTTGGACAGTGCATAAAACATTTTAACAGAAAATACTGCAACACTTTACACTTACATTTCTCCTTGTATTTCCTCCTCTCTAAAACAAAATGGATTGTGTTATTTTACAACATTCAGTGCAGAAAAAATGTATAGCTATATCTCAAATAAACCAAAAATCAGAATTTGTTTTGTTATATCCACCACTTCTTTATTGATGAAGATTTTTCAAATAAGGAAAAGTTTGACATCTTTAGGGCAATTCAGATACTGTATATCAAATTGATTTAAAACTGTGATTGCATCTTAACAGATGTATCAAAAGTATATAAATTAAAAACCCTTTGTTTACAAAGCAAAATTATATACAATGAAAACAAAAATCGGACACATAACTTCTAAAACAAGTTATTCGATGTTTGTTATTATTTACTCAACTCACAAGACATGAAATAGAACACCTTTTTGTGTTTATTTCCAAAAGTTCAACTTCATATTTTCAAAACATACAGGATTTTCAGCTAAAACATTTGTAATTCATTTGTAAATCAAGTTTGAGCTAATTGAAAAAAGCTATCTAAATAATAATACAAACATTCATTCTTTGTTGCCCTCTGTTGCTGTCATGCCTTCTGGTGGGTGTCTGCAATAGAATCAAAATTACTTTTCTTTAAGCTGAAATGTTTGTATTTCATTTGTAAATAGTCATTAAGTTTGGGAGCTAATTGAAACAATCTTTAAATCAAAGTGCAGTCTGCACTGAAAGGAGGTTGACGTTGTCAGCAATGAATATATCATGTGTAGCTGACCTCAATCATTGAGATTTTGATCTAGAATTCAGGGAAAACTTACAGTATCAAAACTTGCGAACAATTAGAAACGACAACTTTTTTACAGCTCATGTAGTATTTTGATGTAAAACAAAAGTCAGATTCACATTATGGTTTAACTTACCGAAGTTTAATGCTTATCAATGGCAATCCAGATCTCAAGTTTAATTGAAGGGGTTTAACCTTTGATTTTCAGGGGGCTTAGGCAAATTTGAAAAAAAAAAATTATTGTCATCAAATTCTGTAACAAATTATTTATTTACAAAATCACCCTAGCCCCTAGCCCCTGTTCCCTGAAAATCAAATGGTCGTCACCTTACAGGGATTTTTCACCCATCTCTCAGTGGCTGAATATTGGCCCCATTCCCAAAGGCAATTTTACTACTTTTTTCCCTATTTGTATTTAAAAGAAATTTCCAAGTTTTAACTAGTTACTGGGCTTACTAAACTTGGTTATTAATATGATAAAATCAAATTATTTTTGCATCAAATTGTGGTCACACTGCCAACATCAATCTTCAAAACCATCCTGTTTTTCAACTTTCTTATTTACAAAAGAAAACATTTCAAGGTTGCATGAAATATGAACACTGCTTGTGTGTTTGAGAAAATATTCACGAATAGCCAAAATCAACCGGGAACCCGAAGTTCGCCATTTGCAATTTTGTTCATTGTTGACAAAATACCCTGAAAAATCCCTGCCTTCGTGACAAACAGGACAGTGTTTTATTTCCATCCAAACTCCTTTGATCGAGCATAGATTTGTAATACATGTATTATAAATCTATGGATCGAGGTATTGGGGATACTATACACAAATGTATTTCTTTATTCTCCAAATTAAAGAAAGGGAATTCTAAGTAACCACAGTTAATGAAAGTGCTATCTAGTAGAAAGAAGTATGCCTTCAAAGATGCATGTGTAATTACATCGGTTCACAATTGGCATAATCAGCGCCAGTGGTTGCACCAACCATTTCAAAACATAGAAAGCAGCCACAGCCTGCTAAGCTCACCTCGTTGCGAAGCATTGTCACATTTAAACATGTCAGTAAACAGGAATGGACTATAATCATTCTTTTTAATGGATTCATTAATGCATGAAATATAGGTCAGTCAGCATCCGATCATGCACTGTTGTTGTCTTCCAAAAAAATCATTATACATACCAATATGGTTGATGTGGGACATGTCAGTATGTGGGAATGGACTTTAACTATTCTACCTCACCAAGTCACTCATGCGTAAAATATAGGTCAGAGTCAGCATCCGAAGCATGCATTGTTGTTGTCATCCCCAAATGCATCATATATACCAATGGTTGATGTGGGACATATCAGTAAGCGGGAATGTACTTTAACCATTCTACCTAACCAAGTTGCTCATGCATAAAATATAGGTCAGAGTCAGCATCCGAAGCATGCATTGTTGTTGTCATCTCCAAATGCACCATTCATACCAATATGGTTGATGTGGGACATGTCAGTAAGCAGGAACAGACTTTAACCATTCTTCTAACCGGACGACGACGCCGACGTTCGGGGCATCTCATAAGCCCCCTCACTTCATGAGTTGAGCTAAAAATGTGTACTCAAAATCAGTAATTCCTCAACATATATCCAAAACTCAGTCTGATATTGATGTACTTTTATGCTATTAACCTTAATAATAATTCATTCAACTCATAGGGGCAGTGTTTTTAGTTATGCTAAATTCTCCTTAAATGATCAAGAAAGGAAATCAGAAAGTGAAAGTAAGCTTACTTACCACAACATTTTCATGCAATCTAGGATTATATAGTAGCTCTTCATCTGACTCTTGTGAATCTGCAGTGCTCTGCAATATATTTTTAAGTACAAATTACCCATGGTAGTTCAGAAAACTAGACATCAGTGAGATGGTATCCATCTCTGTGGGCCCGCTCCAAGTATGACCTAGAGGTCAATAGTCAAGGGTCATCAACTATTGTACATGACATTTAACCTTGAAGCAATCTATCCAGATACCAAATATCAAAAGCCTATCTCAAAAGAATAAAAAGTTTAAGCCCGGACACAACTTCGTCATTGAAAAAGCATGAATGTGACCCAGAGGTCAAAGGTCAAGGTCAGAGGTACGCGACACATCATCTTAGATTATCTATCAACATGCCGAATATCAAAGCCTATCTCAAAGGGAAAAAAAGTTATAGCCCGGACACCACTTTGTCATTGAAAAAGCATGAATGTGAAACCTGAGGTCAAAGGTCAAGGTCAGACCTCATCAACCAAGGTACAGGACACGTCGTCTTGAGGTGACCTATCTACATGCCAAATATCAAAAGCCTATCTCAAAAGTGAAAAAAGTTATAGCTCGGACACGACTTTTTCATTGAAAAAGCATGAATGTGACCCTGAGGTCAAAGGTCAAGGGTCACCAACCAAGGTACGCGACACGTCCTCCTGAGGTGATCTATCTACATGCCAAATATCAAAAGCCTACCTCAAAGGAGACAACCGGACACAACTTTTTCATTGAAAAAGCATAAATGTGACCCTGAGGTCAAAGGTCAAGGTCAAAGGTCACCAACCAAGATATGGGACACGTTGTCCTGAGGTGATCTATCTACATGCCAAATATCAAAAGCCTACCTCAAAAGAGAAAAAAGTTATAGCCCGGACACGACTTTGTCATTGAAAAAGCATAAATGTGACCCTGAGGTCAAAGGTCACCAACCAAGGTACGCGACACTTTGTCTTGAGTTGATCTATCTACATGCCAAATATCAAAGGCCTATCTCAAAAGAGAAAAAAATTATAGCTCGGACACGATTGTTTCGGACGGACAGACGGACTGATTACTATAGGGCGTCCGCCATAAAGTGGCGGGGCCCTAATAAAAAGAGTTACGCCGAGCACAGAAAGATACAACTGCAGCATGATTGACTGCAGAAAGTAAAAAAAGTGTAATTTAAAGTGAATGCAGTAAGAGCTTGACAAATTAATTTGATGGACAAAATTAAAAGCTTGATACAGTTATTAGCTGGACCCAAACAAGGAAAAATCGAAATTAGCTCTTTTGATCCCTAAGCATGCTAAGATTACAGCTTGTATACCATAAGATCTATGCTGAATCTGTAACCCACAACTGAAAGCTAACATCAAGGACAAGGGGAATCCAAAGGAAATATCCAATGAATAATAAAACTTTTCAGTTATTTCCTGAGTCAAAGGCCCAAAACTCCCTAAATAATCAGTGGACTGCAATCAAGCTGCAACTGTAACTCATTGAGGTGGACCCACATACCGATACTAGATCAATACCTGCAATGGTTTAGAAAAAGAAAAGCTTAAAAAAATATTTTTCTAAAATTTAGTTAAAGGCCCAATGTTATATCGAATATCAAATTAATACCTACAACACTTTAGAAAAAAAGTGCTGACAATTAGTAATTTACCAAATTTTCTAAGTATACCATAGTAAAAAGAATTAACCCCCCACCCCAAAGAATTTTTGCAATTAAAATGGCCATTTAAAAACTGTTGAAGGGTATTATGCAATGCTGATTTTTTCTACTTTTCCCTGATAGCATAGGAACTGTGTGTAGTGATAAATAAAAACTTACTTCTTCCTCAGTTCCTAAAACCTGTATAGGACAAATATACAGGCTTTTGAAGCCAACTGAATGCTTTAACTCCCTTAACGTGGTGCAAGAAACTTCTGTCAATGCATTTCTAGATGAAGTTGATGCTGTCATAAATGAGAAATCAATTTCTCCTAACAGAGGATAAATCTCCCTAATACGTCTTCTGAAGTTTACAAGGCTTTCATTCCTTGGGACAACTATTTTTCTACTTCCTGGAAAATACAAGTAATTCTCAAAATTAAAAGAATTAAGAAATCAATTTTAACATTGACATAAATACCAGTTAGGCCACATAAAATTAATTAATAGATTCTCATCACCCATTTTTTCTGAGCTCAGTTTTTTTTTATTTTCAATTATTCAGAAATTTTCTTTAAATTCCTATCAATTTTAGTGAAAAATTTAGTAAAAAAAATAAAATAAAACCATCCACCCACCCAAAATTTTTTGTTACAGGTGGATGAGAATCTACAAATTAACTTGAAAGGGCCTTACTTCCAGAATATTCTATAAGGCCTAAAAAAATTAGTTGCGTTTCCGGTTATTGTCCTCTGAAAAATTTGGATTGGTAGGTCAGATTTATTTTTTATTTTTTAAATTTTTTTTCCCTTCAGATCGATTTCTTTGTGATTTGCACGATTCCGATCGCTAATTTAGGGTGACCCAGAAAATATACTGTTTGCGTTTCGGAACATCAAACTATCCCCCTTTTTTAATGATCAGTGAAGCATGAAGTTTGTAGCATGGGTAAATATATATTACGTTTTTTTTTTATTGCTATCACAATGTGTATTTATATAAAGTTTCATGATAATAGAATACACCCTTCACAAAAAAAAACCCTAAGGGTAAACCTCATACTACCCCCCCCCCTTTTTCCATGATCATTGAAGTATGAAGTTGGTAGCATGAATAAATTTTTATGATGATTTTTGCTTTGTTATACCATAATGTGTATTTATATTAAGTTTCATGAAAATAGCATACATCCTTCACAGGAAAAAAAACTTCAACCTAAGGGTAAACCTCATACTACCCCACCTTTTTCCATGATCATTGAAGCATGAAGGTGGTAGCATGGATTTATACTTTATTATGATTTTTGTTTAATTATACCCTAATGTATATTTATAAAAAGTTTCATGGAATACCATGCATCCTTCACAAAAAAAAAATCTTCAACATTGGGGTAAACCTCATAATATCCCTCTTTTCTCAATGACCAGTGAACAAGATGAAGCATGCAGTTGTTATCATGGATAAATTTTTATTATAATTTTTGCTTAGTTATATCATAATGTGTATTTATATAAGGTTTCATGTCAATAGCATGCATCCATCAATGAAAATTATACTACCCCCTTTTTTCCTTGATCATTGAAGCATGAAGTTGGTAGCATGGATATAATCTTATTATGATTTTTGTTTAATTGCATCCTAATGTGTATTTATATAAATTTTCATGACAATAGCATACATCCTTCACAGAAAAAAAACTTCAACTTGAGGGTAAACCTAACTTGGGATTTTCAGGTTTGAATTAACAGATGAGCTACAATATTTGGCTTGGTGAACTTTTATGTGTCATCTCTGCTTAAAACAGGCAACACAAAAAACCTTGCTGCTTACCTAAGTTACGAGCATTCAGTCTTCGTATTAAAATTGGATTAATCCTATTTGCTGGTCCATTTAAACAGCATATCTTAAAAGAGAACAGTGGATTGGTTCTCCTCCTATAAGAAGCTGCTGCTGAAGTTAACCCTGGCCTGTTGTCATGGCTGGTTCTAAAATGTACAAACCTAAAAAAAAAATGATAAGTTCCTTTAATAAACTCTTTTCAAGAAATATATATTTTTGCAATACATTTATACTTTTGCACTAAGGTCGTAAATTCAAGGAATCGCTCTATTAAATAATAATAAGCTTTTTTTTATTTATTTGTTTACAGATTTTTTCAGCTAATAAGGAGGGTAGGAGGAGGCAAAAAAAAATAAATAAATAAAAATTTGTTATTCAATAGGGTATGTGGTAAAAAATAAATTAAAATAAAAATTAAAATCTAATAAGGTAGGACGTCAGATAAAAACAAGTGTGGACCCAAATTGATGTCTCGCACGTCCCTACATGGTCGCAAAATTGATGTGAATTCTCAAACGGACTAAATCAGAAAACTTAACATGTTCACTAGTTGTGAAATTAGGGTAAGTGACAAAAGCAATAAAGCAGACTGTCATGATTCACCCAAAACGAAAATGTCAGTGACCTACCACTAATAGATACTGAACAACCAAACATGATCATTGCTTAAGCAAAATAGTAGGCTGTCATGTTCCATTCAAGAAAAACCCAAATACCAAATATTATTGACTTACATTAATAGATACTGGGAAACTTAACATGTTCACTGGACCGTGAAATTGGAGTCACAGACAAAAGCCATATATCAAACTGTCATGTACTACCCAAGACCAACCTATATACCAAATATCATTGACCTACCACTTACATACCTAATCACAAAACTTTAACATGTGCACTAGATCATGATATTGAGGTCAAGGACAAAAGTCATATGCCAGACTATCATGTACTACCAAAGACCAACCTTCTTACACCAATATCATTGACCTCTTATAGTTACTGAGAAACTAAAGTAAGCAAAAAACTTTACATGTTCATTGGACCGTGAAATTGAGGTCACACACAAAAGCCATATAGCACTCTGTCATGTACTACTCAAGACAAACCTATATACCAAATATGATTGACTTACCACTTATAGTTACTGAGAAATTGACCTAATCACAAAACTTAACATGAGTTTACGCCGCCGCCGCCATACTTTGTGCGCATGTCTCGCTTTCTGCAACTTTCATCGCGGGCGAGACAACTAGGGCTGTTGCCGAATGGCAGCCAGTTACACCCCCGCTAATTGAACCCTGAATAGATATGGCAAGTGTAAACTTAAGTGTATATGGACACAATACATTTGTGGACTCAGTACAAATGAGGACACAATACAAGTAAAGACACATTGATATACCTTACCCTCTTTTTTCCAGAAATTATTCAAAGGTATTTGGATTTTGATGAAATGTTATACAGTTGTAGCACTCCACCTGTAGAGAATTATCTCCTCCTCAAACTTCGGACAGCAACCCTATTACTCCATGCAAATCTACAGGTGGGATGCTACAACTTTGTAACATTTCATCAAAACATTGTCCATCTACGACTTGTTATTCAAAAGATATATGGTCTTAAGTTTGAACAGACGAACGGACAAATGGGCGAAATGCTATATCCCCTCCCGAACTTCGTTGGGCGAGGGGATAAAAAATTAGAGCTATCTAAGGATGAAACAAGAGTTGTCAGAAGACAACATAGCTCGCCGGGGATTAGTGTGACCTCGATGCACAATAAATTTCAAAGGTTCCATCAGAAAATTCTTATCACAAGAAGTCGCATACCAAATATAAACACCCTACCACTAAACAACTTAATTCTAGAAGCAAGATTAAAGTTTAAAAAAAAAATGCCCTCAGGGCAAGGTCAAGGACAAAATGTCTACAAATATGGTACCATCATAAAGCTCTCATCATAAGGAAGTTACATACCAAATATGAACACCCTACCATTAAATAACTTAATTCTAGAAGCAAAGTTAAAGTTTTTCAAAAATTGCCCTCAGGGCAAGGTCAAGGTCAAAATGTGTATAATTATGGTACCATCAGAAAGCACTCATCATAAGGAAGTTACATACCAAATAAAAACACCCTACCACTAAAAGCCTACCTTCTATAAGCAAGGTTAAAGTTTTTCAAAAATTCCCCTCAGGGCAAGGTCAAGGTCAAAATGTCTACAAATAATATGGTACCAGAAGAAAGCTCTCAATACAAGGAAGCCACATACCAAATATCAACATCCTAGCTCTTCAGGTCTCAATTCCACAAGCCAGGTTAAAGTTTTGCTGACGCCGACGCCGGGGGTATGACAATAGCTCTCCGGACATTCATCCCGGCGAGCTAAAAAATAGTCAAAATTTTCTTCTTTCCTTTGAATATTTCAATAAACTTACACCCACATTTTTCCACACTATAGTGTACAAATTAAGTATGTTCTGTTGTCATCTTGGGGCAATGTAGTGCAAAAATTTCTAGCTGCCCTCTGCATGAAGGACTTAAAATTATCATTACAAGTCCTTGCTGTCATCAACGTTTGAAATGAACCTTCGTTGTATCTTCAGGGTTTCAGAATTGAGTTCATGCACGCTAATGTGCTTAGGAATGGTCCCAAAACTGGGAAGCATCTCATATGCTGATACAAGCTAGGTGTCCAGTTTGACGTGAATGGTGTAAATGTTCATTATGTTGATCTTGTCCGACTGAAGTGAAGAACACCGACCACTGTCTACTACAAGTAAGTAGTAGTCATTGAAGCATGCAGTTGATTTTCATCTTTAAAATGTATGGTTACATGTTGTTGGTATAAATTGTCCTAAAAAATTGAAAAAGATCAGACTCCTATGTTTATTATTCCATTTCTACTGGTTCCTGCATTATAAAACAGCACAGAGACTACGATTGGAGGTAACAAGACGTTCCGGCCTTACGACAAATCCGTCCCTGCCTATCCGGCCCTGAACTTTCCGGCCCTGTCCGGCCTTACGATTATTTATGTATAACTGTTGTTATAAGATGTTGAATTGGTTTTTGCCATATGAAAAATTCAACTTCATAAGCCAATTTTTTACCTTGGAAGATGGAAAGCAATTAATACAAACTCATGGCCTGAAGTATTAGTGTTATATTTAGTATGTTTGTGTATTGTGACTATGGTCTTTTATTTGTGGTGTTCTCATATTTGCCATGAATTTTTTACTCTGATTTATTTAATCCACTTGAATTTTGTTCTTTCGGCACTTTCAGTCTGTAATTGTTTCTTAACTATAGGTATTGCTGACATTTCAAATAAAAATGAACTTGGTACATGTATATATTTCAGAGGCTATCCCTCACTGTGAGATTTCGTAAATGGTTAAAACTCCTTCGTTCTTTCTGTAGCATTTTTTTTGACAAATTTCCAATAAATGCATCAATATAAGTATGAACAATAAATATTACGACTTTTTATCTCTGATATCATGACCAAACTGAACAAAATCAATTAACAATAGTATACAGGGACGGATAGACCAAGGCTGGATTGTCATAAGGCCGGACTGGCATAGGGCCGGACTGTTGTAAGGCCGGATGATCTCGAAATCCGATTGGACAGGGAACCAAGCTCGCAGACTTTTATGTGCAATCAGCATAAACTCAAAGGATTTCAGAATGATGTTGATGGAGAAAAAAATACGTTTTTATTTTTATTTCAACTTTTCACAGGAAAATTGGTTGGCGGCATTAAAAAAAAACTTCTAAAATCATTTTTATTTATATTTGGAAATCTGAAAAAAATAGGGTCAGCGGATCAGTAAACCAACAAATAAAAAAAAGGTGGCCTTAACAAGATGCTCCAATTCTACAGAGTTTGTATTGCTCACCTGTACCAAGACAGTATCCAATTATAACAAGAAACTATGAAGAGCCTGTATTGCTCACCAATACCATGGCCAAAACACACAGGCAAACTAGAGAATATATGTCGAACCTGACTTGCCATGGTAAAAATGAGGGTAACTTATAATGGGAACAAGTCTTGATCATGCAATTGAGGTCAAGAACACATGATTTTATGTGTATGATATTTGAATAATTAATTTTAAAGGCGTGTAATCTCCACAGACCTTTTTGACATCAGGGAACCCCTATGCTGTACTTCTCCATCCCTATGCTTTACGAAGGATACATACAGCTCTTATTACATGTGGCTGAAAAGAAATATTTTCGGCCTTCTTTTGGTCACATTTATTCTATGGCAAAATAAAAAATACCTTTCATTTTAGAAAAATCATTCAACTTATTCTGATTATCTGGATCTCCTGTGATTTTTGTGATGTCATAAGCGTATTCAATTATAATGACGGCGTATTTGTTAGGACAAAATAATAGAAAAATGTATCGCGGTATGGATCGAAAATCAGGTAGAATATCGCAATATGTATCGTTTGCCAAAAAGGTGTATCGTTACACCCCTACTTGGGGTAGTACAAATTTGAAGTCACAAGCCCAGTGGGCTAGTTAAAATTGTACCTTATTAACATATAAACTTCTATAAGGGCTAGTGGAATTGAGTTCGGCCTAGTACAGTGCTGGACCTTACTAGCCCCCTAGGGCTAGTGAATGAAAAAGTTTTTGGCACAGTCTGTCAGCACCTCTTGTCTAAGTTAAAATTTTTACAGGCCCACCATCAAAACCATGACAACGACCCACCAAGTAGCTTCCACAATTCTGGATTTTCATGCACAATATAATAAGATTTAAATGTGTTACTTAAATAGTATGCTTTGTATTTGGATATTTTGCATAACTTGGAAACCTTTATCATAATAAGTTGACTAAACAGAACAAATTCAGCATTTTTTTTTTCTCATACAAACACAAGTAATACTGGTTTAGTTTACAATAATTTTATTTGCTCAGTTGAAACAAAAGGGATAGGACACAAGCTAGTCAAGCTTATGAAGTCTTCTCCCATACATTACAATATGAAACAATATAATATGTAGAGCATGCAACAACAGTAAGCAATAGAATTATACATAATACTAATATTAACAAACGTTGTGTATATCATCGACTCGAACATTGAAATTTATTAATAGTTACAAAATTAAACGATTAGGAAACGTTTCGTGTTTTTAATGAATACTGGTAAACCAATCATAGAATTTAGTATTAGGTCTTCATGTTGTAGTACACAGGAAAGGAATGAAATCGTATCCTGTTGTTAATTACCAACTTTATATTCTATTGTGCAGTACCTAATTAATATAATTAGCAAGAAAGGTATTTGAATTTTGACCTATTTTGCATATGTTCATATAATTTAATAAATAAACATCTCTTCTGGTAGAAGGCCATCATCTGCCTCTTGAACCAGCTCTAATTCTTCATTTTCAGAATCTACACTGTCCCCAAAAAGTTTCATTCCCAGCTACGATTTTGCTTGCCCATAGTATTATTGATTTTTCAGTTGACCTACAGACCCTATATTTCAACCTTCAATAGTTAAGTTTGGTATATTGATATTTACTGGACAGATCTTTGAGCCAAATTAAATAATAATAAAGGGCTACGCTGAGCGCAGCATGATACTACCACGGCATGTCAACCACTGAAATTTTAACCAGTGTAATTTTAAGTGAATGTGGACACACTTAACAGCTTGAAAGAGTTAACTAGATGGACACAGAAAGGTACTTGACACAGTTATTAGCTGGACACAAACAAAGGAACAAAAAATTATTCGCCCTTTTGATCCCTTATAGCTTGAAAACTGCAACAGTTACACCAAAGTTTCAATCCAAGCTACGATTTTGCTTGCCCACAGTATTATTGATTTTTCAGTTGACGGTACATTGATAGTATAATAACCAAAGCAAATCCATGTGCCATGGATAATCCCCAACCTGACTAACGTTACTTTAGATACAATAACGTAACCCTTAGTCCACTACGTTCCTGTGAGGCAACATAGTGGATAGACCAAATTATCAGTTGTTTACAAAGCTACTTTTATCATCTCATGTTCATCTTTTACTGATCTTACTTTTCATTTTATTTTTAATATTGCTCTGAGGGTTATATACGTTATCGTATTTAACGTTACTTATGCACACAAACAGCAAATTTTATTGAAATACATGAAAACATGAGCATATAGTCTGTCCCTCTTTTCTTAAGAGATGGAGGAATAGATTTTTTTTTTTTATGAGACAAGTGGCCTGTGCGTGATGTGCATGTGTCGTGAGCAAGAACATGTCGGTGATCAGTATCTACCCTGTGCCTCTGACAGAAAAATGAATACGAAAATCAATGTGTACCCTGTTCTGAAATCGTCATCATCAGGATCTTCATGAGGCCGATTTCTTATCTGGGCCAAACTTCTTCGTACGAGTTGCGAGTATCTTTCCATTTTTTATCGTTGATAAGGAAGCGCGCAATTTAATTCTCGCGAGAACAGGGCATACAAGTAACGAGGAATTTCATTGGCTGTATTTGTAAAAGATTTCTTAATGCGGGAATATTATACCTTAGTATCTATCATTATACTTGATACAAGTATCATTATACTTCTTATAAGTATTGTTATATTTTTGACAAGTATCATTATACTTATAAGAAGTATCATTATACTTATAAGAAGTATCATTATACTTTTTAGAAGTATCATTATACTTTTCAGAAGTATCATTATACTTCTTAGAAGTATCGTTATACTTTGAACAAGTATCATTATACTTTCAAGAAGTATCATTATACTTATAAGAAGTATCATTATACTTATAAGAAGTATCATTATACTTTTAAGAAGTATCATTATACATTTCAGAAGTATCGTTATACTTTTAAGAAGTATCGTTATACTTTGAACAAGTATCATTATACTTTCAAGAAGTATCGTTATACTTTTTAGAAGTATCATTATACTTTATAGAAGTATCATTATACTTTTAAGAAGTATCATTATACTTTCAATAAGTATCGTTATACTTTTAACAAACATCATTATACTTTATATTAGTATTGTTATACTTTTAACAAGTATCACGATACTTTTTTCAAGTATATTGATAATTCGTATAAGTATTATTATAAATAAAGAAGAGAGTTGTCATATCAAAAGCATCAAGATACTTGTTGGAAGTATCATGATATTTGTAAGAAGTATCATGATACTTCCAACAAGTATCAATATACTTTATTCTAGTATCCTTATACTTCGTACATGTATCATGATAGAAAAAAGTATAGATATAGAAATATCACCTTTGTGACATGAACGGCCACTCATAGCATTCTATCTAATGATTTGATTGAATCCAGGATTTTATATACACAATAACATTGTAATTTAAATCTCTCAGCGCAATAAACATCGTGTATGGAGGCCATGTGATATTAATACCGAAGTGGAAAGGTTACACTAGGCTATCGAAAGTTCTTCTTTGAGGAACTGGACTTGGTCTATGATGGTTCGAATCCAGTTTTGGGTCAACTAAAAAATTCAATCTGTCTGTCCGATGATTTTGATAATGTAAATTACAATGGCATTGTTAGATTAAAACTATAGACACACATATATAGATATATATATATAACATAAACACGTACTCCCATGAGTACTTGGATTTTTATTCATGTCGTCCGTCCATACTAAAAGGAATATCCCGTTCTTTCTCGCCATACTAAACTATTACGGACTTTTTAAGGAAATGTAACTCTGTCAGTCAGATGCGAACTGGTTAACGTGAATTGTACTGGTACCTGTGTATTATTTGACGAGTAAACGATAGTGATTGTCATGGTATATTATATCATTTATATCATTTATATTTTGAAAAAAAAATTAAATGTTACCTTAGGTTAATAAAAAATAACAAATAAAAGAATAATCTATAAAAGGCATTATTATACAATGATAATTGGGACTACATGTAACAAAAATAAGCGAATGCTTCAAACAAGGACTTGTATACGTCCTTGCTTCAAAACACAATTTATCATAGTCTTTGACTACACAACACACAAATTTGTTACACACGTGATGCATACTTCACCATCAGGTCATTTCTTACGCAATTTAGCCACAGGTATCACAGGTGAAAATTGTTTATTGCCACAATCAACATCAGGGATGGCTGTCAAAGGGTCATAAAATAATTGAACCATAAACAGTCTGCTCTATTCAAAATTGTTTTTTTAGATCTTTTTTGTAATTTAAACAATAATAAATTGTTCATTTTTAAAAGTAGTTGTACTTTAAAATATTGACAAACAAAAATAATATGAATCACAATTAATGTTGTTAGGTCATCACAATCTAGCTGTCGCCATATTGCCTGCTGTCTGGTGTAGAATCAGTGAAAATGGACGATTTTCAAATCGATTTTGACGAGATAGGATCTTTATCTTAAGTAAAAAGAATTACACCGACGGATAGCCTATTTTATCTATTTTCACCACATAGTTGTACAAATAAGAAAAGTGTATTAGTTCTCTCGCAATTCAGTTCTAAAAAGGGGATACCGGAGACGCATTTGCTCGATTTTGACTGAAGAGAACAGGAACGGAACATGTTTAAATGAGTTGAAAGGATTCATGATAAAAAAACTACCCGGATGCTTTAATTGACAACGGAATAGAGAAGGAAAAAAAAACAAAACAAAAAAAAAAAAAAAAAAAAAAAAAAAAAAAAAAAAACAACAAAAAAAAAAAACGCCTTTTTGAAAATATATTATTTGATTATGTAGTCCCAATAGGCTTTCGTAGAAGACAGACTTAGTATTTCCTTAGAAATTTAAACCCAAAACTTTAAGGGATACATAAAGTTTAGTTGATTAATGTATGCTTTTGACATTCTTAATTTATGAATTTTAATAAAATTATCCGTATCAGATATGGTAACGCCAAGAAACGCTGCTAACGTCGTCAATTGTGACTTTATTAGTCGGTTACCAGATATTAGGATGATACATTTACACAAAGGAAAATTACAGTTTGCAGAAGAAATGTAAAAGACACATTATTAAATGCAATTACTTTTTGAAATATTTTCTAAAGGTTCTTAATAATTCGCAAATTTCCGATTACAAAGAATCTTTCTCTGGCAAAGCTGGACATTTATATTTTGTTGGTAGCAGTACAGTTTTGACTTAACACTTCATGGAATTATTTCTTGAATTAATCACATTAATCACAAAAATTTTTAATGTACAACAAGCACAGATGCATTTATTAAAATAAAAAAATACGGAAGGTTTGGAAATATCACTGAGAAACATAAGAATGCTAAACATAGGGGACCTCTAAAGAACAAAAAAATATATATATATATCGTTATCTCGATATAAATATCGTTAAATCGATATAATCATATCGTTATCTCCGTATAAATAAATCGTTATCTCGATATAATTATATCGTTATCATGATCTTTTTGATATCGTTATCTCGATATATTTATTTCGTTATATCGATATAATTATTTCGTTATCTCGATAAAAATATATCGTTATAACGATAAAATTATATCGTTATAACGATATTTTTATTGTGGTATATTTCAAGGGAAATTACAATTGTATGAAAACCTATTCGCGTTACATTCCAATTTTTAATTCAGATAAACAGGATGAATTGATTTATATGATAGTTAATATTGTAAGCTTATGCTAGGTTTACACTGCCGATCAGATAAACTCGATTAAATCGAACATGCTGTTTTATACCGATCAACGTCATAAAATTCATTGATCGAGCTAACTCACGACGTCCATTCGACCTTTACCCGATTGAACACGACTAACACTCGACCATTCTCGATCTCTTCACGATTCACGTACGACGTATGCTCGACTCTTATTCGACCAACCAGACCCCTAAGCCAATTAGACAAAACTTGTTACGATTGCCCATGGATAGTCCCTTTTCAAAATATATAGAATCTGCCATATCTTCAGCTAATACAAGATGACAGCTAAAAGAGGCATAAAGTTTAACATTGTATCCAAAGGATCTTCTCTGAATTCACTGGACCAATTACAATCAAAATTGGTCAAAATAGTCATTTCGTTTTTTCCTTTCAAAAAAGTATATATCTTATCTGCATGCAATTGACGATGGATGACAACGGAGAACATAATATGACATTCGACCCTCCTAGCTGAAACTTCTTTGCCAATTCGCCAAAATTGAAATCAATAGTCATTGGCTGTCTTAACTTGAGATAATATCCCGCAGATTCTCATCATATCAAAGATGGTCATCAGCCAAAATGAATATTTTTATCCCCACCAGAAGACGAAATGACGAGTTATATTACAAAAATAAATAATGACATAATGTGAAGTAAATGAATACGAGACAAAGTCTCTACAATACATGGTAAAACCAAGGAATGGAACATTATTTTTATTGTTGTTCTGAATTACCACAGACGGACATAATCTGACCAGTTTGTGTCTCAATAATAAATCCTAATGAACGAATTAATTATATGATAAATATCAAAACCAATAACCCGCTTCGTCCCATTTCTAAACACCGAAATACAAAGTGGTGAGATATTCTGTTCACCTTCAGCACGTGTACATCCGTCCGTCCGCCTGTCTATTTGTCCGTTCACTTGGGAGTAATAGTAAACACCTTCAACTAGTAACAACCCACAAGCAAACTTATCTAGGAAAACACAAATGAAAGACAATAGAAAAATGTAAATAACGATACGAACTCGGAATAGCCGGACTTGGTACCGGTGTCACATACTAGAATTTCCCCCTACTCATTCTTCCCCCCGGAAAAATGAGTATATACTGGTCTTTCCCCCCGGAAAAATGAGTATATACTCAATTTTCTCACCTAAATTTGATGGGGGAAATTGAGTATATACTAGATTTTCCCCTTTGTCTGAATTCATACTAGAATTTCCCCTCGGTCATGTGCTAAAAAAATTACTGCATATGTTGCAATTGACGTATACATTTCTTTAGAGCCTGTTACATGTACTAATTCCAATCCATTTTTTTCATTTAAATTAATGCGAGAGTAACAAACGATTCATAGTAATTTTCTGTTAAATACGACGACTTAGAAAATGTCCCCTTTCATGCTTTTCCGGGTTCCTATCATTGCTTACGCTTGTCTTTTGCTTTTCTTGGTCAGATCCCTTGTTGCTTGTGGTATGTGTTTGTGATTTTCGGCCATTTTAAATCTTTTGTTTTCGTGTTATCTGTCCTCTTCAAAATTATACAGCATAAAGCTACTTGACTTTTGCTCAAAAAGATAGCAAGTGGTAAACGACTTAGGTATAACATATCTCTAAATATCTCTGATATAAAACCATTATATTACTGCAGAATTTTGTTCCACACAAGTGTATGCAAGTTTATGTACAGATCATTGCCAATTTCGTTCCGATTCGTCAGCAAAAGTCACTACAAGTGCAGAATATATTTTAATTGGATTCTAAGTGATACGTATATCTCTTTTGAAACTATTGATAAATAATGAAAGGATACGAAATAAATGCACATGAGACAAATTCACAGAACCAAACAATGGAACAACACTTTTATTGTTGTTCTTCATCTTGATGTCTCCATGAGGCTTTCAACATTGACCTTTGCTTATACATCACAGATAGTTCCAGACAGACCCTATCGGTTTGACCGTAAGTCATTGCTGATAGTCGAAGAACACCAAATTCATATTTTAATTAACCGACGGATGCAGGATCATCATCAAACATAGAATTAACTGGCAAAGTGCTCTTACAAACACTGTCATCCGTTGCCCGACAAAAGCACTAGTTCATACTACGTCCAATAAAGTTTGCACTACAACCATACAAGATTCTATTATTTCTTTACTTCGTTCAGCAAGTTCTTCTCACGTTCATCTGAGTTTCTAGGATTTCGAGAGAACGTAGCAAGAACTTAGTCCAGTGTGATGACGGGGGCATTGGCTTGTGCAACATTCTGGATTCCCACACTTTTTTCTTTTTTTTTCTTATATTTTTTTGATTGATGCCTTCAACAGTTTCCTTGTCTTTTTGGGCTGGCCATTGCACCAACTTCTTATCTGCCTTTCCGTACCGAAAAAACCCAACCGTCGGCTTGGTCTAAGTAGACGGATGATCGTGAAAATATCCCCAGTATAGCAAAGGCTGGCTCTGTTCATCGTCGTCTGTCATTCTGTTTCCCTACGTGTGTCTCAATCTGGTCGTCCAATATTGTGACCTAAATGGTGGCATGTTATCAATTGAGAAGTAACTTCTTACATTAGATCTTTAAGTTTATATTTTTTTAATTTTTAAATCGGTAATACGCAAGTGTTTTCTTGTCGGGCGGAGATAAGCAAGTATCCAAATTCACTTACATCATTTATAAGCAGCTGATTTACATACTTGGTACAGAAAATTTTTTTTCGTTTTCCATTACACCACATTTATATATATTTGCACATCAGACACTGTTGAGCTGATTTTCAGAAGTATGAATATACTTGTTATCTTGTTTTATGCCTTCTTTGTCATTCGTTTTGTCCATTTGATTTACCGTGTTCCTTGCTATCCTGCTTTCTTTGAAGTGTTTCAGGATTAAATGAAAGATATTCGACGTTGTAACCTTATCTGCTACTTGCAAAATAAGGCGGAAATTCTAGTATAGGGGAAAAACTAGTATGTGTATACACATACCAGACTTTCCGTAGGGGGAAAATTCAGTATATTTTCATTTTTCCCCGGGGGAAAATCCAGTATATACTAGATTTTCCGGGGGGAAATCTGAGTATATACTCATTTTTCCGGGCGGAAATCCTAGTATGGGGGAAAGACTAGTATGTAACACCGGCACAAGCAAAAACTAGCGTTAGGGTTAAACCTGTTCCTGGATATCCAAACCTCATGTATATTTAATTCATATTCTGTCATTATAAATATTTATACCTCACCATATCGTCGTGTTGTGGGAATAAAAATGCTTAAATTTATACGTTGTATTTTAGTTCGATTATCATATAAATCAATATTACTTTAAGGGCATTTCTTACCCTAGTTTTTATTGAAATGTTGTTAAAAATGTCAAAAACTGATAAAACAAAATCCAGAAAAACTGGGACGTAACTTACATTCTTTACGTAATAGGGGATATTGACAGGATATTCTTCACGATTCCGTTAAATTGGCTTTGGGATCCAATGACCTGAAGATATTACAGGTATACTGGCCTCCCACTGTTACTGCCGATGTCTACTGAAATATATGATGATTCTTTACCAAACGCTTCGCAGAGATTTTAGGTTGATTTTTATTCCGTAGTGTGACAATATTTTACCAGCAGACTAGACTCCTTGAGCTAGCCGGCAGTTTAGCGGCGAACGCTCCTCGACCTATCTTTCTAAATTACATTTTTGTCTTATTCTTTCTTTCTCTAGATTGTGGTCTTGGAGTTAGTAATCTACCTGTATTGGGTTTAACTTGTATGTTTATTATACAATAGGGAAACGGGGTAGAGAAAAGGGGAGGTTTGGGTACCCATAAACCGGTTTAACCCTACCGCTAGCTCTTGCCAGTAGTACCAAGTCCGGCTATCCCGGGTTCATATCGTTGTCCATGTTAGTCTTTTGTCATTTTATTGTTTTTCTTGTGCGATTTCCTGTTGTATTGTGACATGTGATTGTGGTTTTCGGCCATTGTAGATGTTTTCTGTTATCTTCTTCTACATTAATAAATCCTGTTTAAAAAAATCAAGCGTAACGCGAATACATTTCCATAAAATCGTAATTTTTCTTGAAAATTTAAAAAATAATTACATGGTTATAACGATATAATTTTTACGAGATAACGATATATTTATATCGAGATAACGAAATAATTATATCAAGATAACGAAATAATTATATCGAGATAACGAAATAAAAATTTATCGAGATAACAATAAAAATAGATCGTTATAACGATAAAAATAAATCGATATATATATTTGTTCTTTAGAGGTCCCCTATGGGCTTATATATATATATATATATATATATATAACAATGTTGGGCTGATTTTCAGACGTATATACAAATAATTCATCAAGCCCAGTATAATGTCTCACGATATTATCCATTGGACAGGTATAGTATGACTTCAGACAACTATATAAAAATTATAAACTTTGTGTGGCGGCATTCCTTGTCGAAAGACATTGAATCCTCTCTGATATACACACAGCTGATCTGCACGAGCACCTATACATCATGTACTGCGTTACAACCGTAGATTAAACCTACGAGGAGGTATCACCAGGTTACCGAAAGCTATATTCTATAGCCTAGGTAGCCGCGTGGTCTAGGGCGCTGGACGTAGTGCAGG